>JAAXCT010001831.1:0-122732 GCA_012490785.1 Eragrostis nindensis
AAACAGAGAACTATTCATCATCACAACTAGGAAGGAAAACACACTCATACTCGCATATAAAGAGAAACTACGAAAAACTAGAAACCACACTAAAGACTTTTTGTTCTTTTAGTTTTGTCATTTTTATTTTATTTTCAGATTTATCATTTTTTGGTATTTTTCATGAGAGATGCAAGGGACAAGCAAATAAAAGAAACAAAAAGATACAAGTTGCGATACATGATACCTTAGCGGGGGGTATGGCATCCCCCAAGCTTGTTCTTGCTCATGGGTGATGTCGAGGATCGAACCCGGTGTGGCGAAAGTAAGCCAACATATCGGCTTGGCCCTGCTGCGTCATGTTGGTGAGGTTGGTGAGCTGGGCATTTGTGTTTTCTTGCCACTGATGGGTCTGCAGGACGGTTGGTTGAGAGTGTGCTCAACGTCCTCTCCTCGAGTCTCGATGCGTCCTATTTGCTAGGTGAACGCATTCATTTGCTGCTCGAGATATGGATCACGAGCTGCAGACGAACGTCGCCCACCGGCCCGCGGTGAGTAGGACGTCGAATCGGAGGAGATTTCCTCCCATTGCGCGTGGGGATGGTGCGTCCATTGGGCTTGGCCCGCACCCTGCTGCGGACGAGCCGCCGACCTCAAATGGTGGTGGAGTGGTGTATCCACCGGAAACCATACCCGGGTGACCGTAGCTTGGCCATATGCATAGGCCATGGGCTGCGGTGCGGGCATCCCGGTGTCGGCGGTCGGCTCCGACCTGCGCGTCTCCTGCGAGAGAGAAGAAGTACTCCTGCGTGCAGCCTCCTCTTTTTCGAGAGGTGTGGTTAGGTTTTACAGCCATACAAACGAAGTTTCCCGGTTAGGTAACGGGAATTCATTTGTATAACCGACATAATAAAATATGAGAGATTATTTGGACCATGCTTAAGTGTATGACCTTGATAAGATAATCCTCGGTGATAAGAGAGCGGGGTGTATCAATATAAGCAACATTAGCATCATGCAAAGCACCAACACCCGCAGCAATACGTGTAATCAACGAGGTGCACTCAATCGGTCCAGTCATTCTAAAATTTCTAACCACTGAGAAATCATGAACATGACAGGAGCAATCTTTATTTTCTCAAACATAGCATAAAGAATTTCAGATCATCCTCGCGCACAATCCTAATATCACTTCTAGGAAACAAGGTAATGCCAAGCCACATGTGCAACAAGCGCAAGGTAGGATGATGAATATGATTAGTTCGGGGTTCTCACAAGTAGGAGATGCAGAAATTCTTTGCCAACAAGCTAACTTTGAGTAACCCGGAATCGAACTATCACATCAATGGTGCAGCGAGAATTAAAGCCGAGGCATGACTAAGGATTTCCATGTCAAATGATATTCCTCCCGGAAAAAACCGAAAGGTAATACCGTCATCTACCACGCGTAGGGTGCATAAAAACTGTAGTGTAAGTAAGCGGGAACCCTGCTCATCTACACTTGCAAACTTATCCCACCCTATTGCTTTAAATACTCGAGAAAATTTAGCATCCATACCAATCTTTTGTAGCAGTTCCGTATCAAATGCTCGCGTAGGAGCAAATGTACGGAGTCGGAGAGCTTCGTAGGCGCTCATCTCTTCGTCGCCCACCAAGTCGAGGTCGGTGTCGACGAGAAGACGATGCTCGGTGTTGGCTTGTTCCTCCGTTGCGGCTTCATGCTGAGGGCTTGACACTTGCTCGGTGGTGGTGCGGGCGCGAGTGCGAGGTCGAGATGAACCCGAGCCTGTGCTCCCGGACCGGAGCAGCGAGGCGAAGGCCTTGCCAGCGCGCTTCATGCTGCAGCGAGGTCGAGCAAGAACGCAAGAACGAAAACTCCGAACGGGTTATGGGAGCGAAAACCAATCGATGAAACCGTTGGTGTTCTTGCAAGCGAGAAAACGCAACTCGGAAAACCAAACCAAAACAAAACTGCAAAGCAAACCAAAGGAGAAATATTTTTGCAGAATTTTGAGGCAAGAACCAAGTGAGCACAATGGAAAACTTGAGAGCAATGGAGTGAAGAGTGTTGAAGAGTGAAAATGAGAGTGTGAGAGGGAGAGAGCAATGGCCGGCCACCCCCATCTTATACACGGCCATAGTAGCCGTTTTTGAACGTTGGGAGGATCAGGCGACCGTTGGGGCAAAGGGGACAGGGAGCAACGGCTCTCCTGGGTCGGCCGACCTGACTGGTGGGGTCGGCCGACCCCCTCTGGGGCCCACCTGCTTCCCTCTTTGGCCCACAGCCCCCAACAGCCATATTGGTGATGACTATGGTTGCTATGTCCAGAAACTCCTCAAAATTATTTGCTCAAAAAGATTTCCAAATAAAAAGTTGCCTCGAATTCAAAATTTTTCCAAAAAATCAAAAATCGACATGTTGATGAAAAATTTCAACATGCAAAAATATTTTTGGCTTTTCCATGATGATAAAGGGTGGTCCAAAAATTTCATCCAAAGATGAGTCTTTTTGAAAGCAAAGTGTTTTTGAAAATTTTGATTTTTAATGCATGGCGGGGGAAAAATTCAAATATGCTGGCGGAAAAATCCAAATAATTTTTGGTGGAGAAATAAATATGCAAAGTGGTTTGGAAAAAAATCCAAATGCAAATGTGGTGGAAAAATTCAAAAAGAAAAGAGAATCAAACCGAATGATAATGCCGTTTTTCCTGGCGGCCAGGGCCGTGTCGTTTAAAGTCCGACGGGCTAAGACTTCTCCAACGGGTTTAGCTTGGTGGCGCGCGGACCCGGTCCTTGGAGATGAGGACGTAGAGGGCTGCTCCTTGACTTGCCACACTTGTTTCATCTTTGTGTGGTGTAGGTGGCTTCTCGGACTTTGGGATGGGTTTCTTGGCCCATAAATCCGGCCTCGTGGTCGCAGGTTTCTTTGGTTGAAACTGCGACGGATTTTCAATCTTTGCCAAGCTCTTCCATAGAGCAATGAGGCTGTCCGTTTTCCTGGCTGTCACTTCAACTTCTTGAATGTTGGAGGGTGTTTGGCCCATACTTGACCTTGATCATCGAGCATTGTTCTTTCCGAGGTTGAACTCGAACTTCTCCTCCTTCCCATTGATGTAGAGGCGGATTTCTCCACTCCAACATCAATTTGGGCTTTGTGGTGCTAAGGAAGGGACGTCCCAAGATGAGGGGCGTTTCCTTGTCAATATCCATGTCAAGTACCACAAAGTTCACCGGGACGGTGTGGCCTCTTATGAATACCGGCACATCCTCCGCAATCCCCATTGGAAAGCGAAAGGATGAGTCGGCCAATTGTAGCCGCATTGCTGTTGGTGTGAGGAATCTGTACTTTAATTGCTCGAAGATTGCCTTGGGCATAATGCTCATGCTGGCCCCAAGGTCACACAGTGCATAGTCGAAGTGGAAACTCTTGATTGCACAAGAGATTACTGGAAAGCCTGGATCAGATTTTATTGTAGAAGGTTCTCCTCTTATTTGCATGTTCTCCCCTGCGTGGTTAGTCCCACGAGAGAACATTTCTCCTCTCGTAGTGATAACATTAGCTTTTTCAATGGGAGATTCTGGTTGCCCAGTAATCTGCCCAGATTTAGCAGAAGGAACAAGAGCAGCAAGCTGAGCTAACTGAGTTTCTATCATTTTATTAAAGCTCAACTGATTTTTGAAAGCGGAAAAAAGACCTTCTATTTTTGAATTTAAACTCTCTAAACTTTGATCATTGGCAGGAAGCTTTTTGTTGATTGATTCGTTGATTTTAGCTTGGCCATAAACCAAATCTTTCAAAGAAGGCTGATTATTATTAAAACCAGAGAAATTATTACCTCCTGATAAGATTGGCGGTTTTGGTTAAAACCTTGACCTCCACTTGGACGATACCCATTGTTGTTGTTCATGTAGAATGCTTCTTCATGGATATGGTTGGGGCAGTCCTTCCCCATATGGCCAGTGTTGCCACATTCCTCACACGTGATGCGTGAGTCGAGTGAACGAACACTACCATGCGTGTTGAAGTCCGAGCCTGTTGGATACCATGGGCCCATTGTAGGAGTGTTCTTGACATACCTAAGAATTCTTTTCACGGCACTCATATGGGACTCCTTGGGGTTAGCTTGATAACGAGCACAAAGGCACACACTAAACATGATATCCGGTCTAGATGCGGTAAGGTAAAGAAGTGAACCAATCATAGAACGATAGAGTTTAGGATCCACCGGTATACCTTTTACATCCACATCAAGAGGGACACTTGTAGCCATAGGTGTATCGTAGGACTTGGAGTCTGTCCATGCCGAACCTCTTAAGGAGATCCCGAGTGTACTTCTCTTGGTAGATGAACGTGCCCTCCTTCATTTGCTTGACTTGAAAACCGAGGAAGACATGAAGTTCACCTATCATGGACATCTCAAACTCTTTCTTCATAAGAGCACGGAACTCATCATTATAGATTTCGTTAGTGGAGCCATAGATGATATCATCAACATAGATTTGAAAACAAAGAGATCATCACCAATATGCTTAGTAAAAGAGAGTGTTGTCGATACTACCGATCTTGTAGCCCTTGGTGATGAGATGATCTCGAAGTCGTTCATACCATGCTCTTGGTGCTTGTTTGAGTCCGTAGAGAGCCTTCTTGAGCTTGTACACATGGTCCGGATGCTCGGGGTCCTCGAAGCCGGGAGGTTGCTCTACATAAACTTCTTCATTGATTAGTCCATTGAGAAATGCACTTTCACATCCATTTGGTGAAGTTTAAAATCAAAATGAGAAGCATAAGCAAGAAGTGTTCTTATAGCCTCAAGACGAGTGACGGGGGCGAAAGTCTCGTCAAAATCGACGCCTTCAACTTGAGAGTAGCCCTTCGCCACAAGTCTTGCCTTGTTCCTCACGATTGCTCCCTTCTCATCTTGCTTGTTCTTGAAGACCCACTTAGCGCCAATGACATTGGATCGCTTGGGCCGCTTCACCAACCTCCAAACATCATTCCTCTTGAAGTTGTTGAGCTCCTCTTGCATGGATAGCACCCACTTGTGATCTTTCAAGGCTTTCCGATCGTCTTCGGCTCTAGGGTAGAGACAAAAGAGAAATTCTCAACAATGTTAGCTTCATCAACATAATTAGGTTTATATTGACTTCTCCTAGTCTTTATCCCTTGAGAAGGACTCCCAATGATGAGATCACGTGAATGATCCCGAGCAATGGGTTTGTGCTTCCTTGAAGGTTCTTGTCGAGGAGGAGGAGGAGCCGGCGAAGTGTCTTGCGTATCTCTTGCGGCTTGCTCCCTAGAGATGTGAGTGTCTTGTTGTCGAAGAGGTGAACCCGAGCCATCATCTTGAGTTGAAGTAGATTGTGCTTGTTCTTTATTGCTCGGTGAAGCTTGGCTCGTAGATGCATGAGGTAGACTTGATGGCGCTTGTTGCGGTTCATTTGGAGTAGCTTGACTCGAAGATGCTTGTTGCGGTTCGCTTGATGGAGCTTGACTCGAAGATGCTTGTTGCGGTTCGCTTGATGGAGCTTGACTCGAAGATGCTTGTTGCGGATCACTTGAAGGTGCTTGATGTTGTTCACTTGAGGGAGAGCTTGTATTCTCTTGAGATGTGCTCGTTGTTGGTCGTTTATACGCACCCACTTATATACCGCAAGAGCACGGTGTACAGCTGTAGTCTTTTTCCCCTAGAAGAGTATTCCAAGGTTTAATCGAACCACAGAGACCAATGGGAATTAAGCAAAATCATCAGTAAAAGAGTTAGCCAAGCTTTCTAGTGAGCGTGAGCGTGGGTTTCGGGGAAACAGTGTGTTGTGCCGATCGGCACATGGGATGTGCCGGTCGGCACCAAGGTGAAGTTGTCCGAAGTGTTGTCCGAAAAGCCTAGGAACAGATTAGATCATGGGGTAAGTTAGCCAAGTCTGCTAGTTGAGATCGTAACCAAAAAGCTTAATCGAATAGCATCATAAACGGGATTACTCAATTATTGATAACCGAAGATCGGTAGGTCGAAGCCCCTTTCCGGAATGCCCTGTCACGACCAATTCGCCGTAATCGGTGACCTCTTCCCACTCTACACATCACCTCAAGGATCATCGCGTATGCATTAGCGGCTGTGGAGGTACGGAGGCAACGTGCAAATATGGCGCATTACAAGATCCCAATGCTACCTTAACCACGATGGAGATAGTGAGAGAACGAATCTTGTCACTTCTTTATGCCACCACAATCAAGATAACATGTAATACTTAGTCGTCACTAAGCGTAGGAACAAGCACATGTAAAGACCATAAAATCCAGGCAATCAATAATCAAAACCATTCATCCACATATTCAACCATACTTCGATACATAGTGCAAGATACATCACCATCCAGTAGGCCTACCTTGATGGATCACCTCTTTAGCACCAATGGTTCTTGATCAACAACTAGAGAACATGAAGAACGGGGCAAAGCCCCGGTGGCTCTAAACTTACTAGCTGTGTTGTCCCTCTGGCGGCCGATCCCGAAACCCTAGGGCTTTTACAAGTTTATATAGGGCTGTACATCAGAAAGGAAAGGATTCTCGGGAAAAGAGCCCTTGTGCCGATCGGCACAGGGGATGTGCCGATCGGCACACCTCGTGTCCAGCTCGGTTTCCTCCCTAAGTCGGTTCCGTAGTCCTAGGTAGCTTCCATGTGGGCCTTCCAGTCAGCTTTCTTCGAGATCAAGTCTTGTGTTGCTCTTTCAAATCTTCGAGCATCTTTATCTCTTCGTGATGAATATCTCCCAAGATTGGTTCGGATAACTTCCTTCTAGAATAAACTGAATGGTGGGCCAGCTTCGGTGGCCTTGGGGTCCCATGTGCCGGTCGGCACATGTCTGTGCCGATCGGCACAGTGGGCCTTTTCTGCTGGTTCTCTTCTCTTCAGGTCCAGATCAGCCTCAATGTCCAGAATGTCGTCCTTTTCATTTGTTTCTGCAATAAAGCTCCAGAACGACATATATACAAATATGGTGCTATTATCAGGGGTTAATGGCCTATAATGATGACATTTATGCTCTAAATAAGGCGCAGTTGGCATATAAAATGGTATGCTAGAAATCGCCAACACTCGTAGAAGGTCCACTTGACGAAGTTGTTGGAGGAGGTGTCGGAGGTTCATCTTCACGAGGAATAACTTCACCAATAGGCATGTTCTCCAAAGCTTCCTCCACGAGTTCACCACCTACAATATGAGAAGACGGAGGGTCTTCTTGAGACCCGTGAGACTCATCAAATTGCACATCATAGGTTTCTTCAACAAAGCCGGTAGAGGTGTTAGTAGAGTGTTGTAACCGATAAGCCTTGGTCGAGCCCGAGTAACCGACAAGAATGCCCACGTCGGTCCTCTTCTCGAACTTGCCAAGTCTTTCTCTCTTCTTGTACATGTAGCACTTGCAACCAAACACTCGGAAGTAGGCAACATTCGGTCTTCTCCCAACAATCACTTCATATGGAGTCTTGTTTAGCAACTTGTGAGGATAGATCCGGTTGGAGGGTAGCATGCCGTGTTGATAGCTTCCGCCCAAAACTTCTCCGGAGTGTTGTACTCATCAAGCATAGCACGAGCAAGAGTGATAAGTGTCTTGTTCTTCCTCTCAACAACACCATTTTGTTGAGGGTGTATGTAGCCGAGAATTCATGCTTTATGCCAATCTCATCACAATAGTCCTCAATGATAGAGTTCTTTAACTCCGTCCCATTATCACTCCGAATCTTCTTGATGTGATGCCCATACTCATTTTGTACTCTTCTAGCAAACTTCTTGAATATCCCAATTGCTTGTGCCTTGTTCTCAAGAAAGTATATCCAATTAGTAGACAATCAAGAGAATATATCTGAGTAGTCGTCCACTACCACCAAGCAATAGAGATTTCCACCAATGCTCACATAAGTTGTAGGCCCGAAGAGATCAATGTGTAGGAGCTCAGAGGTCTTGAAGTTGACAAGAAATTCTTGGATGGATGAGGTGAAGCCACTTGCTTTCCGGCTTGGCATGCACTACATAGCTTGTCCTTCTCAAAGGTGACATCCTTGACTCCTCTCACTAGCTTGTTCTTCATTACATGCTTGAGTTGACCCATACCAATGTGAGCAAGCATTCGATGCCATAGCCAACCTAGAGCGGACTTAGTGAAGAGAAGTGCTAGGGGCAACAATGTTAGTCTCAAAATCAACAACATATAGATTATTATGACGAAAGCCCTTGATAGTGAGACCCATAGCATCATTATGAAAGAACCACCCCATTAGCATCAAAGTTACAAGAAAAGCCAAGATCACATATTTGAGCAACGGATAGAAGATTGAAGTTTAGAGACTCAACAAGCAATACATTAGAGATAGAGAGGTCATTTGAGATAGCCACCTTACCAAGACCTCTCACCTTGTGCTTGGAGTTGTCCCCAAATGTGACCTTGTCATGATCTTCATTTTCTTCCAAGTTGGTGAAGATGGATGAAGTACCGGTCATGTGTTGAGTGCACCCACTATCCAACACCTAATGTTTGCCACCAATCTTGTAGTTCACCTTGGAAGTAGCCATCAAGCAAAGAGGAGGGTTAGTATCAAAAGAATCAATTGACATGTTATCTACCTTTTTCATGCTCTTGATGCTATTGATGTAGGCCATGGGAACACCATTGAGAAAGTCCAAGTCCAATGCATCCAAGGCGTCAATCATTGCCTTGGTGACTCCATTGTGTCTCCACATGGTCCGATCAACACCCATGTGTACGACATGAGTTCCAAGAGGGAGACCTTGAAACCTTCCCACATTTCCACTAGCATTGAAGTACTCAAGAATGTTGTAGATTTGGTTCTCATAAGATAGTGCCATCAAGATAATCCCCTTGAGAGTCATCCCACTAATATCATCATTGATATCATTTAGAATGTGAAGCTTCCTATTGTATGGTAGCATAGAGATCACCGTGTGAATAGCGTGCTCATCACTAATCTTGTCCTCTCCTTCAAAAGAGTTCACTCTAGCCACCAAAACAAGAAGTCTCTTCCAGCAATCAAGCCAAGACTCCTCATCTCTCTTGTAGTACTCATCATACATGTTGTAGAGGAGATAGTGAGCCCGACCGGCAAGATCCGGTTCATACAAGATGTAGTAGTCTTCAAAGAGGGATGGCAAGACTTCTCTCTTCATGTGATATTCCTTGATAGGCTCCGGCTCAACATCACTAGCACTTGAATAGTCATCATCACAAGTGAGAATCTTGGTCTCATCATCTTCATCCTCATCATCACTTGGGGTCTTGAATGTGTTAGAGAGCAAAGAGCGAGCTCTTCTTCTTGTAATGATCTCAATGACTTGCTCAATTGAATATGACTCAAGCTCAAAGCTCTCAAACTCAATGTGATCACCATACTTGTCCTTCGGAAGAGCATCAAGAAACCTCCTAAGACCTTGACCCTGGTGACTATCCAAAGCTTGTTCTCATTTATCCTCTGATGAGTGAGTGAATCCATCCGAAGAGCAAACTCAACAAGATCTTCATTCGGCTTCATAGAGATGTGGTCCAACTCATCACATAGCTTGAATATCCATCCTCTTGATCCCGAGAAGAAGATCCTTCACCATACGAGATGATGATTGAGCTTGAGGTAGAGGTTGAGCTTCATTGTGTTGATCTTCACTTGCATGAGAGATATCCTTGCCCTTCTTGATATCCTCCTCAAAAGAGGAGAGAATAGCAACCACCTCATCATAGGGCATGTTCACAAACTCATCCACTCGAGCAAAAGCAAGAATAGCAAACCGCGAGAGTGGTAGAGATCGGATAAGCTTCTTCACAACATGCTTGTGCATAATAGATGGATAGCCTCTTGACATGAGTTTCCTAGCAAGAACATACAAGCGAGATGCAAAGTTAGTGATATCCTCATTATCATCCAAAACAAGCTCATCATACTCATCACGCACATCATAATAGGAAATACCATTAAGCACAATCATAAGGCTCAATCAAGGTAGAGGCGATGGAAGTGTTAGAAACGTCATCATGAGTGGACTCTTTTCCCACACGCAATCCCGGTCACGACTCAAGGCGGTAAAGCCCTAATAATGAGCACTTGGCTCTGATACCACTTGTAAGGATCGTGTGACCGAGAGGGGGGTGAATCGGTGCACTCTAGAATCTATTCCCAAACACTTACACCCAAGCAACTCCTAGCGAGTAGTTCTAGTAACAAGGTAAAGCACACTAAGGAGTATCCTTAACCTATATAGCTAGTGCATATAGATAAACACAAACACCACACACCACACTAGCAACCTAGCACAAGATAGATAGATAGCGGAAGGCTTAAGCTAGGGCAAGGCAAGGTAACAAGATAACTAGAGACAAGGCAACCAAGATACTAGGCACACTAAGTAGAGTCCTTAGAGCTACTAGATAGGCTATAACAAGTAAGCACACGAGCAAGGCAATCAAGCAAACCTAGTGAAGCTAGTAGGTACCAAGGTAAACACACAAGCAAGATAAGAGCACAACTCAAGTACTACAAGCAATCATATGAAGTGCGATAAGTAAATGCGAGTAGTAAAGGAGAAGGATGGATAGAATGCTCATGATGTTTTCCCGTGGTCTCGGAAGGATGGCGCCTTCCCCTACTCCACGTGGGGTCACTCCCTCCGGAGTCTCGACCCCGTCCCTCCGCTCGATGGCGATCCCTCCTAGAGCACACTTCACCCTCCGAGTGAAGTCGCGGGCACGTCCCGCCAGGCTCGATCCCGGGTACTCTTTCGGAGGTAAGGCTCCGCACTTGATGCGTGCCAAAGGGCGCTCCACTAGTGATGCTTCTTTCGCACGGGAAGCTCCAAGAACCGTGTACAAACTTGTGTCGACTTCCACAATCTCCTTGGACAGCTCAACACCGACGCCTAACCGGTCTAGGCCTTGCCATAGACCAAGAGTAACAGCCTAGATGACTCTCTCAAGCCCACACTAGCCTAGAGATCAAAGGATGCAACTTGCTACTCTCTCAAGCACTAGGATCACTCCAAATCCTTCTCAAGTGCTTCACACTTCTTCCTCTTGGCTTCTTGGCAGCACCTCCCCTCTTTCCTGGGTCCAAGAGCACCTCAAAGAGGTAAACAACCGACTATATATAGGCCTCCAACCTCAAACTAGCCGTTGTCCAAAACTGCCCAGTCTGCGTGATGACCGTACAATAGACCGTACTGTCCGGTCTCCATTCTGACCGTATTGTCCGGTCTTCACCAGACCGGCTTCCAGGGAGTGCTGCTCCTCTTCTCAAAGCAGACCGTATTGTACGGTCCCTAGGACCGTACTGTCCGGTCTCCACTTCTTCTTCAGCCAACAGAAACTTCTCCTTCTCTGTTGCTCTTCTCCTGTAAGACCGTACTGTCCGGTCCCTGACCGTATTGTCCGGTCAACTGTCCGGTCTTCATTCTTCAACTTCCAGAAACTTCAGCTTCTCTGTCTGGAATACTCCAATAGAGACCGTACTGTCCGGTCCGTAGGACCGTACTGTCCGGTCAGCTGTCCGGTCTCTATTCTTCAACTTCCAGAAACTTAAGCTCTTCTGTCTGGATTTCCTATGTAGACCATATTGTACGGTCTCCATGACCGTACTGTCCGGTCTCTTCTGACTTCGCAGCTTCGATCTTCTTCTTGATCTACTTCTTCCAAACTTGAACTTCTTGGTTCCTTCAACTCTCTTCTGCCACCCTAGCCCTTGAGAGACTCACCATGCATCCAATGATCTCTATAACTAGTGTGTACTAAGAGAACCACCTCGAACCCTCTTGATAGTCCGGTTTTTCCTATGGACTCAAGCTAACATCTAACCAAGCAACACCCGCTTGGATCTAGCATGTCCTTAGCCTTGATCTATATCTTCTCCGCGACTCCATCAAGTCCGTTCTTGTGTAGATGAAGGCAACCAATCATCCTTGTCATTTAAGTTCATGGTGTGTTGGCGTTCACCACCAACGGACGGAGCTTTCTTCATATGTGACCTATAAGATCTCACAAAGAGTGTTAGTCACATTCATGGTTCTCATCCTATCACCAAAACATTCATACCTTGGGGTTTCCCTAGCTCCAATGGTCATGAAGCTTACACCAGCGTCTACCTCCATGAACCTAGAGGATCCACACTTTGAACAGTATTTTTCTTCCGCATGTTCTTTTCTGAATGAGACACATCCTTTCGGACACGCATGTATCTTCTCATATGGCATCTTAAGTGCACGAAGGAGTTTTTGTGCCTCATACATGCTCTTGGGCAGAATGTGACCTTCCGGAAGCAGGCTGCCAATAACTGTCAACAAAATGTCGAAGGCATTTCGACTCAGGCTAAACTGGGACTTTACGGCCATTAGGCGCGCAATAGCATCCAATTGAGAAACCTTGGTATGCCCGTGAAGGGGTTGTTGTGCCGAAGACAACATTTCATAATACGCCTTTGCGGTTGCCTCTGGCTCCTCCTCCTCCCTGCGTCCTTCCTCAAAATGTGCATCATGATAGTCATTTAGCATGTCTCCTACCCCGGCATCAGCATCAAAATCATCGATGCGTTGCCTGACGACCTCATCTCTCGCACGATCTGCCTCACCATGGTAGGTCCATCGGGTATAGTTCTTCGTGAATCGAAATTTGACGAGATGTTGACCCATGACCTCCTTTGTTTGTCGTTTACGGTTTTCACACTTCTGACATGGACAGAAAGTCCGAGACGTCTCTTCAACATTGGCAAATGCTTGGTTTAAGAAACCTTGAGTCTTTTTAATCCACTCATCAGTCAACTCCTTTGGACTTGGGCGGCCAGTGTACATCCAATCATGGTCATCCATCCTCTATCATATCATCGAGTAATATAAAGATCAATTGCATCTAGCGAACATTCCTACAGTCTAATAGGTGAAGATAGGTCCTAATCCCACCCGAGGATGTGTAGACGCGGTTAGCTTTCATGCTCTACTCCAATCCGAGACAGAATTTCGGCATCACCTCCCCGTTGTTTCTCCAAATACACATCCCGTCAGGGAGATTGTCTATCCGGAGAACAACAGGGAGATGCTGTCGAAACTCTGTCTCAGATCGGAGTAGAGCATGAAAGCTAACCCATCTACACATCCTCGGGCTGTCCAAAAACGTGGACAATTCAAAACAGATACGGTCATACATATGCAAAGATCTGCATACTTCAAACCGTATCTCTTTCGAACGGGAGATGCCTAACTAGGTTGCGTGACCTAAAAACATGAACGAAATAAGGGGTCCTGTGTCTCACCTAGCTGTCCTGGAAGCGACGAGTCGAGGACCGTGCAAACAGCCTATCCCTGAAAGAAAAAGAACATGATAGTGTCAATTTAACACATTTCGACAGCACCTCCCCTACACGGCAAGGTTTCCAACACCGACAACAAACGGCACGATGGCCGACAACCGCATCGAATTGAAACATCTAACTAGGAGTACCATACTCATCCAAATAAGCACTGTAGTATATAATGCACTTTACAAACAACATGGCCACATCTAACTCTAATAGATATATAGAAAGTAAAGAGGAGGGAGGGGGGGGGGGGGGGGGGGGGGGGGGGAGCACCTGCTAACGGATGGGAGGAGGCCGGCAGCGAAGACGAGTGACTGGGCAGCGAGGACTTGTTCGAGGAGTGGCAGCAAGGACCGGTGCGGGGGCCTCCGGCGGGCGGCGGCGACGGGCGGGAGGGGGCCCGGCCGGCTGCCTACGTCGGCGCCGAGGAACTCCGATGGGCCAATAAGGGCAGCAGGGGGCCGAGGACGGTGGCGGCAGCTGGCGGCTGACGGCACGGGTCGGTGGTCGACTGAGGCAGGGGCCGAGGAGGACGGCAAGGGAGGGGGCCAGCTATCGACGGCGGGACCGTCGGGCGGGTCGGCGGCGGCGGCCGCGGCGTGGGCCATGGTGGCGGCCGTCGGAGGCAGGGGCCGTGGAGGGCGGCAAGGGGCTAGGGGCGGGAGCCGGCGTGCGGCGTCGGACCGGTGGAGTCGAGGACGGCGGACGGCGGCGGGAGCTAGAGGCTCGGCGTCGGGCGCGGCGTGCGTGAGAACGAAAGAGAAGAGAAGAGAAGAGGAGCCGCGGGCGCGCGCCTAAGTCCTGGCCGCGCTCGATCCATTTGCCGAGTGCCGGGCCCACGGCACTCGGCAAAACAAGAATGATTTGCCAAGTGCCGTGGGCCCGGCACTCGGCAAAGAGAGTTTGCCGAGTGTCATCTTGCGACACTCGGCAAACATTACTTATGTGCAACAAAAAAAATAAAACAAATACCAAACAAATTCAAAAATGTCTATTTTGACCTGACACTATTTATGTGGTCCATTGTTTCTAATAAAAGTTTTGAAGACATATTCAACTTCGAAAAAACATGGCACTTCAAATCTTAACTGCCCATTCTATATTCTATGTCTCTTTCTTCGAGATTCTTCGTTAAGTAAACAACGTACGTGACAACTTGTATGAAATCTTCTCTACTATTTATCACAATGTCCCCGTTGATATCATGACATCTTGACAAGTTTCATGAATTTTTGACTCTTTTTGCATTTTATAGAATTTTAAAACAATTTGGTCACACGTTCGTAATTATGTATCGGCAAAATGATGTGTTGAAATTTTGTTTAATTTCATGTATAAGGCTTCACAATGGACTCAATATCATCAATGTCATTTTTTTGCTCATTCTATAACATTACCTGACCAACTTGCAGTTCAAAATCGAATAATACGAGAAAATGCATTGAAAAGAAATAAATTAAGTAAAAATAGCCAATTAACCTAGAAATTTATCATATTTGAACATGGAGTAGCAAATCCTGTAAATAGACATCAAAAAAATATCTGAGGACAAAACAATGAAATAAAAATATATTTTGCCGAGTGTGAGCAAAAACACTCAGCAAAGGGTGCATTTTGCCGAGTGAGAGAAAAAACACTCGGCAAAATTCACCCTTTGCCGAGTGTTCAAGCAAGACACTCGGCTAAGGTGCCCCACCTTTGCCGAGTGTCACACCCGGCACTCGGCAAAGGACCTCTTTGCCGAGTGTCTAACGTGGAGACTCGGCAAAGAGGTAACGGCCGGCAGCTCCCGTCACCGGCCCGCGCATGTGAGGTGCACGTGGACCTCTTTGCCAAGTGTTTTGTTTTTGCCGAGTGTTTTTTTTGTTGTTGCCGAGTGTTTTGCTAGACACTCGGCAAACATACCCTCTTTGCCGAGTGTCAAAAGTCAGACACTCGGCAAAGACTAGGGTATGCTGAGTGCCCCACCTTTGCCGAGTGTCCTGGTGTGGACACTCGGCAAAGGACCTCTTTGCCGAGTGCCCGAAATTAAACACTCGGCAAAGAGTGAGACACTCGGCAAACGTTCCTGTTTCTGCTGAACTTAGTGCACCAGCCAGACGGTGCTGCCATCTCCGTGTTCTGCATCCATTCTCACGTCGCTGCTGTCGGCGATGGTCAGGAACCCCCATTGAAGGAACTGAAATGCCAGCTCATGTACGCACAGCACCCACGCAACGGTGATGTCGCCGAACACTACTACCAGAGTTGTAAGTTCAGAGTAGCATGCACTGATTTCATGGAAGCAGGTCTGCCCAATCCTGACGGCAGGTTCAAATTTCTGGTGCCAAAGTTTGCTCTTCAATACGGCCACACCGATACTACAGAGATCGACTTCAAATTTACCACACCACCTAGAATTATCTATTTTACTTATTACTTTAGCTAGCCCTCTAGTCGGAACAGAAATTATTACTATTGCAATTGCTGCGTACAATGGACACATTTAAACTTATACATCCAACAACTTGGATATTTATTTAAATTCATATTTGTTGTGGTCTTAGCTAGCTAGCTAGTAAGATCTCTACATTATTTTCCCTTTTCTTCTGTGGCAATAGATCTCTTGAGACTCATGCTATCTGGTCTCTTGGTACTACTAGCCTCCAGATTTTGTGAATCAAGAAAACGAGCGTAGCAGATACCGCCCAAAGTTCTTTATGAAACCATAAGTTATCATGTGTTGCATGTTTCCTTCATGTTGTCCACGCTGCTCAACCGTTTGCAGTTACTTTAGAATATCTGTCTTTTTTTTTAGCTCCCTTTAGAAAATCTGTCTAGTCATGTGCTCTAGAGCGAAACCCGTACTTCTTGTACGTCCCCAGGAGTCACACGGCCCTTAGGAGCGCTCGCCTCACGGGCCGCTGGTCGCCTGCCGCTCGTGCCGGCAGGCCTGACGGCGCTTCCTCCCTACCGGCAACCTCCGGTCGTCGGCGAGCGAGAGAGAAGCTGCCTCTCGGGCTGAGCGTGGGTGGCTAGGTGGTGTTCATCAGATTTGCGACTGGTTCTCAGTTAGGATTAGGATTAAGTGCCTCCATGGCCGGTTTGGATCGGAGAAGAAGATAGCAACGACGACGGCAACGACGGCGGCAGCGGTGTCAGCTTTTCTGACACATACTTGGTGGGCTCAGTGTTCAAGCGGTGATGGCAAGGCGAAGGTGTCATCGTCGATCATGAATAAGGTACTCCGGTCCCTCCTTTGTCTAGTTGTGGTTCTACACGTGACCACGGCTATGAGATAGTGAGAATTTGGTTTTCAGTGACATCCATGTGAATGTTGGTCGGATTTGTGTTTTTCCACGAATTTGATGAAGGAGGCGACAATCAGTTCAATTATGGGCTCGACGTCGTCAAATTCATTGTATTTACGTGTGGAAGTTTAGCAATTTACGTACCTTTCATTTGTGAAAAGGATGGGTTTCATTTTTCTCCCGTATGAGATGAGGATGGCGGTGGAGGATGGCGAGATGGTTGTATTTGTTCAGATTAGAATTCTCGTTCGTGGCATATCTGTCTGGGACGGTGATCCTAAATGGTGGAATTTGCGGTATTTTCAAGGTTTCTTGTCTCCTGTCAATGGAGTTGGTTTTGTGTGGGTTGCGTTTGTAATCAAGGGATGTAAATATGCTTTAACATCAATGAAATTCCCTTTTCACAAAAAAAAATTGCTCTAGAGCGATCGCTCACTTGTTTGTTAAGTTTGATGTTTGGTATTTTGGTTCCAACTTTTACCCCGGTTTATTTGATACTCCCAAAATTGTCTCTACTGGGCCTTCTATGGGCACATAATAGGTAGGTTGTCACCGTAAGTATTCTCAACATTGTCTTTGCTGAGGATACACTACACCACGGTTCTGTTTAGGCAACTAACAGTGGGTCGCTAAAGAGCCCTTAAGCGACAAACTATAAGTCGGCAAAAACATTATCGACCTTCCCAGCAAGTCGGTATAAGCGGCGTCGGTAAAAGTTTTAGCGACGCACCACTTTTACCTACGCAGTCGCTACCGAAAGATATAGTAATGTAAAAGGTAATGTAAAAGGTATATAGCATGCTTGTAAAACAAGAGATTTTGAGAAAAGTGAGCATTACCGTCAAGGATAGCTGTGTTTCTGCTATGGATGTACACGTCAGTACACGGGCTGTCTTTCAATAGACCATCAACTCCACGTCACCCTCACATACACTTGGAATCCTGAAAATAAATATGGTTTTCTTCATGAATACATGCTTATGGCTTACAAAAATATAGGCAAACTTAAGTACGCAAAGTAGAGGTACTAGCCGAGTTTCCTAGCATTAAAGTCTAATTAGTCAAACTGAGATCTTCATCCATTCGAAAGGGTACAGAAGAAATAGCTGAACTATTGGGCATCTAGAGCTTGTTCATTCATCCTCAGCCTCAAAAAAGATTACTAGTCCCTCGAGCTCCAGGCCAATGCCAATCTCGAGCTGTATGTTGCATGGACTGTACTAGTACATATATATGGAAGATTCAGAAAATGGGTTGTTTCAGAAAATGGTTCGCAATGTTACATTACATTTTAGGCCAGTAGACAATGGTGCTGTTTCAGAAAGAGAAAGACATTCAGAGCAATAGCTATTTCAGCATGCCTACTGATGTTTAACAAAGAATCGATGAGGGGAGGGGGAAGGGGGAGGATCCTAGTGCCGTTGATTACCTCTGCGAGGAGGGGCTGGTTAAGGAGGTGCGACGCGACTGTTTCCGACTCCAGCGGGTGGATCTGGTCGTTGTTCAGGCAGGTGGTGGCGACTGCTTCCTTTTGCAGACAGTGGCGTCGTTCCCTTGTAGTTCAGACGGCGGCGGCAGGCTCCTTTCAGATCAGTGGTGGTGCCATTTTCCTCTGGCGGCAGCTTCAAAGCAGTAGGGCGGCGGAGCGCGACGGCGGAGCAGGCGCGGTGGCGGAGCAGGAGTGGGAGCGGAGCAGGGTAGGCGCGGGAGCAGAGTAGGGAAAGCGGCGGAGCAGGCGTGGCGGCAGGGGAAGGCAGGTGCGCACTGGCGAAGGCGCGGGCAGGGTGGCTTGCGGCGTCAGGCTTGGCGTGGGGGGCGGCGGCTGAAAATTTTGGTCTTGGCCTCTTGGGGAAAAGGTTGAGGCTGTCCTTTGCTGTTTGGCTGGAAAATTTCTAGGTTGGCCGGTGTCGATGCCGCGAAATTTTTCACTTTGCCGCCTTCTTCTATTCCCGACCTATTCAGCGGGGGTCTTCTTTTTTTCCTGACTTATGGTCGGAGGTTGGAGGACACATTTAGCGACTCATGACGCGATGCTATTACTTGGTATTTTTACCGACGCATGGTCTCTTGCTAAATTGGGAAACACCGACTTATGATGGGTCAGTACCTTTTACCGACGCATAGTGAACCACTAATAATATACATTTACCGACTTTCTAAGGTCGCTAAATCTACGCTGTGGTGTAGTGATACCAGTTTTAAAGTCATAGGAACATAAGAGATTGAGTCGCGACTCATCTCCTTGTCATCTGAAACTAGAAAACCAAAACCATACTCAAACGACTGCATCCAAAATTCAGCAATCCTGGATATGGATCGGTAAGTAATTAAGGCCCCCTTTGGCAGGGCTTTTTTAGCGGCTTCTTCACCGGCTTCTCTTAATAGTCTTCCAAACGAGGTGCTTCTTGAAAGGCTTTTCCTAAAAAATAGGGTGAAGCCGACCTCAAAACTGGGTGAAGCGGGAAGCACCTGGAGGGTAGCTTCGCCGGCTTCACCATCCCACCCACGCCCACCCCTGTACCCTGTTGCCCCTGGCGTTTCACAAAAAATTACAAGCAGTCGCCACTCGAAAAATATCCTGGCATCGATCCGTTTTCCACGTCGTCTCCTTCCTTTTTCCTCGTACGAGTCTGTTCGTCCCGATAGCAGGGGCGGCGGCGGCGGCTACTCGTGATGAATCCTCTCCGGAAGCCGGCGTCGACCGCGCGCAAGGAGGCGGCGGGCGAACCTCCTCCACAATCAAGCAATCCCGCTTCACAGCGGCGGCGGCGGCGGCGGCAGGCGCGGCGGGCGCTACCTTCGGCTTCCCCATGCCCGGAGCGACGCCGGCGGCCTCGTCATTCACCATGCCCGGCGCCCCGAGGACCTGGACCGGCTACCCTATTCCCGACGCACACAATGCGGCCGGGGCAGGCGCGGGCGTCCACGGCACGGGGTGCCGCGCTCGGGCGGGGGGTGACCGCGCCCGGCATGCACGGCGCGGGCGTCGCGGCCGGCCTGGCGGCGTCGCGGCCGGGGCTGGCGCGGCGTGATTGCGCCCGGCGCGGGCGTCGCGGCCGGGCTGGCGCAGGCGTGATCGATCCCGGCGCGAGCGGCGCACCGGCGCTGGCGCAGGCTCGCTCGGCACGCACGGCGCACACGGCGACGCGCCCAGGACTGGTGCGGGCACGCACGGCGCGGGCATCGACGCGTTCATGGCTGCCATAGGCGCATCCAGTGTGCACGGCGCGGGAGTAGGCATGCCTGGGTTTGGTAGCGCATGGCCCGGCGCCCCAAGCTCTGGCAATGCTGGGTGGCCAGATTGGTTTCCGGCGGCCGCCTCTGCAGCTCTAGGTCCTAATTGGCTCAATGCCGATCAATCGGCCATGTTGAACGGAGCGCCTTCGACTATGAGAAACGAGGGTGACGATCAAGGAAGACGTGAGGAACATGAGCCAGTTACGACTGCCCCTAAACGTCGTAAACGTGGGAGAGCAACAAAGGCTCCCACTCCGCCTGCGGCCAATGTCGACATCGACCTCGCCAATGAGACAAGGTAAAAAAAATTAATACAAATGAGTATGTATGCTTGCTTTCTGTAGATAATTCACATAACCATGAAAATTGATTGTTCTAGATTAGTTGTTGTACAAATGAGTGTCCAAGGTTGCTCTCGATTAGATGTTTCCTATGCATGATCATGAGAGATCCATGTTGTATGAATTTTCACATAACCACGACAAATGCCTGATGTAGAAATGACAATGACAAAGAAGTTGCTGATTGGGGTGATGAGAATACCAGGATAGTATGTGAGCTTTTTGCTGAAGAAGTGCGAAATGGCAATCGTTCAAACACTCATTTGAATTCAGCTGGTTATGTAAATGTCATTCGAAGATTTAAAGTCAAAACCGGTCTTTCATACACTAGAAAACAGTTCAAGAACAAATGGGATAAGTTCAAACAAGACTATGGCATTTGGAAGAAATTAACTAAGCAGACAGGTCTTGGATGGGATGAAAGTAACAAGAATATTAGGATGCCGGAGGATTGGTGGTCTAGAATGACAAAAGTAAGTGCATTTTGTTTTTTATTTTTTTTCCTTTTCAAAGATCAGTATGTGTCACTCTATTTATGCTCATCCTTTTTTGTTCATTGCAGCAAATCAAGGGATCAGGCAGGTTCAAAGAAAAAGGCCTTCCCCATGAGGACCTGATGGAAGTGATGTTTGAAAACCTTCATAATACTGGGGATGATCATTGGTGTGCTGCTAGCGGTGTACCGCCAAACCCAACAAATGATAATGCTGCCTTCGATCTTGGTGGAGAAGATGAAGCCGGCTATGATGATGAAGATAGTGAGCCGGAAGAAGTGACACCCAAGAGAGCTGAGAGACTGAATGTTAAGAACAAGCAAAAGAAGCCTAAAACTCCTGTTGGACATTGGTTTCATGACCAGGTGGGAGTCCTTGTGCACCAGGCGCAAGGAATTTCTGCAGCTGCAGATTCTATTGGAAGGAGGGAGGACAAATCTGGTTGTTCGGTTAAGGATGTAATGAAGTTGGTGAAGGAATGTGGTGCTACTTCTGGAACAAAGGAGCATTTTGTGGCCACTTTAATATTTACCAAGAGGGGTGAAAGGGAGATGTTCATGACCTTTGACACTCCAGAAGAAAGGTTTGAATGGTTGACAAAGAAGCATGAGTTGATGACTAGGAGCGATGTGGCAAATTAGAGCCATGATGCATGCTTGCAGCATGTCACCTTGTATCTTTCCCATTTATTTGATATTTGTCAAACTTATTTATGCTTCTCATTTGGATGCTATCAAAATTAATTAAAGTTTAATATTTTTGTCATTTGATTATTGTCAAATATACTTATGGATACTCATGTATCAAATTATGATGTGTTTACAGATTCGATACTTATGATTCCGGAAAGGATGGTAGTGATTCTGAGATGGATGATAGTGATTCTGATGATGAGTGGAGAAACAATGCCTTTTCAATGTTTCGGTCTGCTCACAGTTTTCTTGTTGGTTCTTTTATTGTTCTTGCCAAGTACTATTTTACATATTTTGACAAGAACCCTCCTAGAGTTCCAGTGCAGAGTGGTTTCAGTTGGGTAATGGAAACTTTAAACCATCCTGGTGAAAGCCATAAGATGTTTCGAATGAATGCATCTCTATTCTACAGCTTACATGACCTTTTAGTGACTAACTATGGCCTGAAATCATCCATTCATATGAGTTCTATAGAAGCACTTGCTATATTTCTTGTCACTTGTGGGCATGGTTGGTCAAATAGTGCTCAACATGGTATCTTCAAGCATTCTGGAGAGACATTAAGTAGGAAATTTGGTGAGGTGTTGAATTGTATTATCGCTATGTGCCCGCATTACATAAGGCCGGTTGATCCTAACTTCGCTACTACACACCCAAGGATAAGTGGTGATCGTCGGATGATGCCTTTTTTCAAAGATTGCATTGGAGCCGTTGATGGTACTCATATCACAGTGACGCCGCCTCCTCATGATCTGATTAGATATATTGGGAGAAGCGGTAAAGCAACTCAGAATATTCTTGCTATAGTTGATTTTGATCTGAGGTTCACATATGCATCCATTGGACAACCAGGCTCTATGCATGACACAAGTGTTCTTTTCCATGCGATTGATCATGATCCTGAATTCCACACCCTCCCAAAGGTATGAACTTTATTTTTTCTATGTTTCTTTTTGTCAAACGCATGTCATGTGAAGTATCAATTTCTTTTTTTTTTGTATTTGTCCAGGAAAATATTATCATGTTGATGCCGGGTACCCAAATCGTCCGGGATACTTAGCGCCATACAAGGGTCAATTAATTTAGATGCCATAGCAGCCGGATGTACTTTTCTAAGTAGATGCAAGGTCTCTAAGGTTCCAGGACTTTGGTTTGCGAAGAATACAGGGCACTTAACCGATTTTCTGCAACATCCATGATTCTGGCTATTCTATGTTCTAAACATATATATATTATGAGCACTACAAAGCGTTTTTGTGTATTTTCTCAACAGTTGTAGTCTTATTGCGAATGCATTTCATAGGTTGAAAGAAATTTACACCAAGTCCAAAAGCAATAAAACAAACATATTTCTGCACTACAAGGCATTTTATTTTGAGTTGTATGTTGCTTCATCTGCAGTTGTAAGTGATAATTAATTGTTCTTCAGACGGGGGGTGGGTAAGGCAGCAATGAAATCTGTGACGCATCTCAGAATTTTAGCTAGGGATTAGGTCATTGTGTAATCTGGGTGGCATCTATGAACCTCATGTGCATGTGGTTTTCCTGTGGACTTCTGAACGATTGAGCAATTGTTGTTGTAGGCTATTTGGACCTTTTGTCAGGAATGGGTAGAGTAACTAGACAAAACTTTAGGTCAAAAATGAGGTGCAGGTAACGTAGCTCGCATAAGTGAAGAGCATTTTAGGATAGCAGAAACTTATTTGTTTGATGGAGTGTTGCAACTCTATCCGCATAGCCATTCATGCTCTAGCATTTTAGGTGAGGATTTGTCACCATATCTTCTTTGGGGCATTCATTCTGTGCCATTAAAAAACTTCAAATACGTGGAAATAACATTTCCGAGTTAATGACAAGGTGGCATTTCTGGGATTCTGATGTTTAACAATGGCATGGAAGGATTTAATCCTTCTTCTGTGGGCTTCATGTTTCATTTCGGCACCACTTTTTAGCTTGTTTGATGCATGCCTAGGATCAGTAAGAGAAGGGATATTAGGTTACGGTTGTACAACTGGCTATAATTTAGGGGGGGAAAGCTCATAACAGGGAGGCATCTAGGCCATTTGGGAGTCCTTTAGGACTAGGGTATTATGACGCGCCCTTCAAAAGCATTTTTATGGCAAACTCATGCATTTTCTTATTTCATTATAAACTATTTATGCCTCATGGAAGCATTTTCTTCAATTCTTAGACTGGATTTCTCATGATTAATAGAATTACAAATGTTGCAAACTTTATGCTTTTTATGGCATTTTAAAAGGAGTGGTCCTTATAGTTCTTACCCTCCTGTTGGTAGCTAAGGGCCAACAAAAATAAGCATACAAATGTCCCGTGTTATGCAGGGTGGAGCCTCATATTTGATCCATTGTGTACAGGTAGCACGGTGTTGAGGGAATTGGTTCTGCTTTGTTTGGAAATTGCAATCACTTACAAGGTATCCCTCCATCTGGTAATCCAATTTTCTGGTTAATCCCCCTTTATTTTCTCATGCATCTAGTTGTCTTGTTTAGTCTATTTTGTGCTTGGGAACTCTTCAACGAAAAGTGATCCCTAGGGTTACAAGAATGTTGACTATATATAGGCCTTCAGTAATCCAACTATATGTTGTTGAAACTTGTCAATCCTAGTATATTCATGTGTATTTTTAATCCAGTGTACTTTTTACTATCGAGAACGATTTTCACATATATTATTACTAAAAAAGGGCATGTGCGAAGCACTTTAATTCATTACCATCAGTAAATATAAAGCATTTAGTGGTATTGAAAGCATTTTACGGGACCTGTACAAAGCACATGAATTCATGGCTGTAAGCAAAACTGCATATAAATTGTCAAAGCACCTGAATTCATACATGGACATGTGTGAAACACTTTAATTCATTTCCAATAGAAAATATATTTGAGTAGTGAAACAATTATTTGAAATCGAAAGCATTTTACTAGGATCTGTGAAGCAATTCAATCATCAGGTTCCATGTATCTGCTATCTTAGTATATGATGCTTAAGGGGGCAGCAATGGGACATGTCATGCATGTATTGAAAGCATTTTACGGGACCTGTACAAAGCACATGAATTCATGGCTGTAAGCAAACTGCATATAAATTGTCAAAGCACCTGAATTCATTACATGGACATGTGTGAAACACTTTAATTCATTCCAATAGAAATATATTCTGAGTAGTAAAACAATTTATTTGAAATCGAAAGCCTTTTACTAGGATCTGTGAAGCAATTCATTCATCAGGTTCCATGTATCTGCTATCTTAGTATATGATGCTTAAGGGGGCAGCAATGGGACATGTCATGCATGTATAGGAACTTGTTTGATGTTCCGTACTCAAAAACTAGTGTACAGTTTAGTGCATTGTTTGATAACGCACATTTCCTCCAAGTAATTTATGTACATAAGTGAAGCAACTTATATGAGCCTTGCTAGTTTGTGTTTTTTAAAAAAGTATGGAAGTAAAATTGGTTTTGGTCGACACTTAACTGATTTCATTACAACAATATATTATGTCACGTCCCTGTTAAGCATTTTTATTTCATTACAGCGAGCAATTATACATCATACAAAGCACTTTGTCATACAAAAGTACTTTAACCTAAATACTGTTAAGTAACCTTTAAATTTTCTTGTTATGACTGACATCAAAGAGATATATACTGATCATAAATGTCGTTTGCTTATTTCTTTTCCATGTGATGAGGATTAACATGATGCAATGACAATTTCAACATATCTTCCTTGACCACTCCTTTTGAATCTTGCTATGTTATGGCGAACGTGAAGGGCGGTGCTGTATTTTAGGCTGTAAAGAAGCATTTCACCGGCAGTTGGAATCTGCATTATCTGTCAGACAAGGCATTATCTGTTTTCGTCTTTTTTTGTCTAAAAGATGTGTACTTTAGTTTGTAGATGTGCTACTTTCTGTACTCAAGATTGTAGATGGGTTTCTTGCTAGACAGAAACAGCAAGTTTTTTTAGGAAGCAAATCTGTACTTCTTTTGTTCAGATATAAACCAAATCTCATGGCCCTGAACCTCTACATAAATGTGTTGAGTACCCAACCATTTGTGTTTTCTTAACAATGAGATATGGGCATTCCGTGGCTTCTGAGTACATGATTTGCCTCTTATACACGTTTAGTTTGGTGCAGTAGAGGCGAATGCGGAGTGCCCTGAAGAGGCATGCAACAGGGATGTGCGGTGGCAGTTGCACTACACGACAGAATATCCAGAAAAAGCATAGGTCGCGGGTTTGCTCGCTTTCCCAAAACAGCCTGCCGTGGGGGACGCTTAACCCACGGCGGCCGTGCGTTAACGCCGTCCTTTCTTTTTTCTTTGCTTTTCTTTTCTTTTTTCGGCCCACCCTGAGCAGCTCAAAAAAAATTCGGCCCACCCTGTGGGCTGGGCCTAGCTCCGCCACTGATCTATGGTAGCTTGATACAAGATCCCTGCCACATCGAGGTTAAATTTCTCAAGGTTGGGAGGCAAATTGAAATGCTCTACCTGTAACTTCTCAGCCCTGAGAACGAGCGCTAGCTCGCCTGGTAGGAGTACACGTTGGGAAACTATCAGGTCGTGGGTTCAAGCCCCGGTTCTCACCAAAAAAATCCCCTCGCCTCTCCCCTGTCCCAAAGCACAAGTAAAAAGAGACGAACCGAGCTCACACGGTGCGCGGCTCCTTGTGTGTGGAGGGGAGAGGGGTTCGGGGGTTTTCTCGACCTGCGTGAGAAGGTCTTCTTCTTAGCAAATGCCCGGGGGCCGTCATACCCCTCGCAGGTCGATTTTTTTTTTTTTTTTGGGTCACTTCTCAGCCCGGAGGGACAAGGATTCTAGCTGGTCTTGGCTAGAAATGCAATCAAGCAGGTGGTGAGACCAGTTGAGGCCACACAGAGAGAGGTTCCGCAATGGGTGGGATTCCGCACCCTTCTTCTTGTTCTTATTCTTCTGCTGCTTCTTTTTCTTCTTCCTAAGGTCATCAAGGAGGGCCTTCCCACCAGGCATGTCGACATCGACAACACCAAGTGTGTGCAGCGCCTTCATGCTCCCCATGGCTCGAGGAACTTCAATTCCACCAGTGTGATAGCCAGCAACGCTGCCTCCAAGTGATTTACAGAGGCAGGCAGACAATTTGCTCCCCCATGATTGCATTGGCTGCCGCTCGTCTGGTTGTGAAGTCGTTGCCGCTTCTACCGGCGTCTCTGCACTACTGGCAGGAACTTGAACATCAGGACCACTAGAACCCCATTGCGTGTTGCCGGCACGAATGTGCTGCAGCTTCTGTAGTTTGGTGATCTTCTTTGGTAGTACAGTAATGGATGTGTGTTTGATATCAAGAGTCTCGAGCAGCATCAGGTCACCCAAGGACTCTGGCAGCCGAGAGATTGGCTTGCACCATCGTAACGACAGGAACTTGAGGCGAGGCATCAGCTCCCCGATCTTGTCGAGGTCATCGTCTTCAAGATTGAAAGTGCCCTCCAGATCAAGCACCCGGAGAACCCTCATCTTCTCGGAGATGAAGAATGTCTTCCACTCACTAGACGCTGTCAGAGACCGCAGGTGCGAGAAGTCCAAGCCGATGTACGCAGTCCTGTCTCGGGCCCATCCATGCCCAATGGCCAGGTGCTGCCCGACGCGGTTTGTGGGCAGGCTGCACCTCCCCTCCAATACAGTGATTTCTAGTGGAAGGAAGGTTTTCTCTTCCGTCTGCCGTGAGATGATGTAGTCCAGGAACGAAGAGTTCACTCGACATTTTGTCTTGCTCATTGAACCGGACACGGGTGTTACTGTATCCGATGACTGGAAGAGGCAAAGGTCGCTGACCTTGCCAATGAGATTCTCGGCTTCTTCCTTGCTGTCGGTGCCACTGCAATACCACTCCGCAATCCACCGCCTTACTAAACATTTCCACCGAATATTGTTGTCTTGAGGAAATAGTGACAGATAGAAGATGCATTTCTTGAGGAGTGTCGGGGAGCCATCAAATTTGGAATGCAGCAATGCGAGCACATTCTTTAAGGGATCAAAATTTGGGTTGTTCTGCAACAGGTGGGTAAAATTGTCATTGATAAGCCTCATCTCCTTGATGCGTCGTGCACGATCAGGTTGCCTAGCCACGAAGCGAGCCATAGCACAATAAATTTGGGAAGGCCGCACACTTGGATAATAAGGATCGGCATGCTTTGACCACTTCATCATTTTCCATTGGTGCCTGTGGGCCAAACAAATGATAGCAACCATTGAGTTATCTTACCTTACGTTACATCAAAAGACATAAAGCTCAATCTATTTCCTCTTCTATTTCCTGTCATGTTATCAACGCTACTACGTACTTGACAGGAAGCACATTGTCGACGTCTCATTATAGTCATACACACCGAAGACTGTTTTTGATAGCTTATTTAGCTGCAAGGATCTGTGAACGATCGAGCCAATAACAGATTATTTATTAAGATGTAGGGATGTCTCCTTCTCAAGTGACTGACATTTTTCTAATCTCTCAGTCACTTTTTTCAGCCAATGAATATTAATCTAACCATCTACAATACTTTTTACTCACTTGTGTCAAAAAATTGTTCTCAGGAAAAACGAAAATGATCCACCTAAGAACTGATTGTTCCAGAAGTATGTTTTATTGTTCCAGCAGTATATTTTCATTATTCCAAAAATGTGACTAAACCAAATGCAAAATTTCAGGTGACTGAAAACTAGCAAATATCTTAGAATAAAGTGCACATCGACGGCCCACATACTTTGGACATAGAACACTAATTATTGAAGGAATCATCAGTAATTATGAAATTATTGAACCAAATTTTATGATTGTCGCCAACAATGGTTACCAAACTTTAATTACTCCCAGGAATCACCGGTATATGTAAATGAGTATGTACACATACTCAAGGTAGTTTTTCAATTACTTCCACTTTAAAAAACCACCTTAGATATTACATACTGTATATATAGGGCAGCGATATATTTGGTACCCTGGTATAGAATAGTTATTCGTTACCGAGGTCCAACCGTGCGCACCCGGTCAGTCGAGACCAGGGGCGTGTGCACCAAACAAATAGGCGCATGCACCGGGTAGTGACGTCACCGTACCCTTGCTAATTTCCCACCAGCTCACGTGAGGAAAGGAATCTTGTCATTGATTGCTAATTATTGCCATTTTGTTTTACGGAATAAAAACAACATGCAACAATGGTGTTTGTCGACAAGGATTTTTATTTTCAAACCGTTTTAAGGAGTTGATTGCTGACAATTTTAACAAGATCCTACATGAGCTTTTTATGTGAAACAATATTTTTATAATTTTGCGATAAGGATTTATATTTTGTATGGCATTAGGTTCTTTGAGCTCGGAGAGTGCATACCTGCACAACGTGTACACATTTTACAGTTGTGCTAGATTTTAGATTCTGGATACAAGCATATTACAGCTTGATATTCCAGATTTCGAGTAGCTTGGAGGGACGATAGGTGCACAAACGTGTACATATAAAATCCTATCCTCGTGATTGTAAAAACGTGCATCTTAGTATCAAAACTATTTTAAGTGCATTCAGAAAAATCTTGGACTACAAATATATACCTAGCACTCATAAAAACTATTTTAGATTGTTGTGAAGTTTTGTTGTCCATTGAACCCTTATATTCTAGTCTACAGCATGTCAAACTCCATTCGATCATAAAAACTATTTCTGAATATAAAAGCCTGCTTACTTGGGGCATGAGGCTTTTAATTCTTATAGTAAAAGTCAATCTGGCACCATAAAACTATTATTGTCGTAAAAGCTCGCGACCTGATAAGCCCTTTATTTGCAACTCATTTAGTTGATCATCATTTTGCCATACATTCTAGTGATATGAGATCATAAATTTGGTAGATGA
This sequence comes from Eragrostis nindensis, assembly GCA_012490785.1. Lineage (NCBI taxonomy): Eukaryota > Viridiplantae > Streptophyta > Magnoliopsida > Poales > Poaceae > Eragrostis > Eragrostis nindensis. The sequence goes on from JAAXCT010001831.1 coordinate 29,273, forward strand.
CTAGCCATGGAAATGAGGAAATCTGAACTCGTCGTAAGTCATGAAGACTAGTACGATCTTGGAACAAAATGAATTATTTGAACTAATAAATAGGATATTTGCTACTATATTAAACCAGAAGTGCAACATAATACACTTTGTATGTCAAACTTCATCAAATAGCTTCGCTAGTTCTCGGTTAAGCCAGATTTTTGTTTTTGTTTATCATATTGGACTACAAATATATACCTAGCACTCATAAAAACTATTTTAGATTGTTGTGAAGTTTTGTTGTCCATTGAACCCTTATATTCTAGTCTACAGCATGTCAAACTCCATTCGATCATAAAAACTATTTCTGAATATAAAAGCCTGCTTACTTGGGGCATGAGGCTTTTAATTCTTATAGTAAAAAGTCAATCTGGCACCATAAAACTATTATTGTCGTAAAAGCTCGCGACCTGATAAGCCCTTTATTTGCAACTCATTTAGTTGATCATCATTTTGCCATACATTCTAGTGATATGAGATCATAAATTTGGTAGATGACTAGCCATGGAAATGAGGAAATCTGAACTCGTCGTAAGTCATGAAGACTAGTACGATCTTGGAACAAAATGAATTATTTGAACTAATAAATAGGATATTTGCTACTATATTAAACCAGAAGTGCAACATAATACACTTTGTATGTCAAACTTCATCAAATAGCTTCGCTAGTTCTCGGTTAAGCCAGATTTTTGTTTTTGTTTATCATATTGGACTACAAATATATACCTAGCACTCATAAAAACTATTTTAGATTGTTGTGAAGTTTTGTTGTCCATTGAACCCTTATATTCTAGTCTACAGCATGTCAAACTCCATTCGATCATAAAAACTATTTCTGAATATAAAAGCCTGCTTACTTGGGGCATGAGGCTTTTAATTCTTATAGTAAAAAGTCAATCTGGCACCATAAAACTATTATTGTCGTAAAAGCTCGCGACCTGATAAGCCCTTTATTTGCAACTCATTTAGTTGATCATCATTTTGCCATACATTCTAGTGATATGAGATCATAAATTGGTAGATGACTAGCCATGGAAATGAGGAAATCTGAACTCGTCGTAAGTCATGAAGACTAGTACGATCTTGGAACAAAATGAATTATTTGAACTAATAAATAGGATATTTGCTACTATATTAAACCAGAAGTGCAACATAATACACTTTGTATGTAGCCGTAAAATTTTACACGCTCTATTTGTGAATTGGTCATACTCCCAATCGATCGACATATAGACTACAAAACAGCTGACTTAAGCTATTGGAACATCAATGGTATTATAAGAGAAAGAGAACTAATTTTATATGCACAATCCTTGCTAGTAAACTTCATATTATTAATTTTATAGTCGCAATCTTTGATAGTAAAAAGTCCATCTGTGACCATAAAAAGTTCATGGTGACAAATTTATTGGTGAGTGCATTAGGCTTTTACGGAAAAAAAATAAATTGAGAGAATCAATAAGTCGCTTGAGAAATCATACTCCCTCCGTCCACAAATATAGTGGCATTCTAGATTTGTCCTAAGTCAAACGTTTTGAACTTTGACTAAACATAAGGAAATGAGTTTACTAGATTCACTATGAAATGAACTTTCATAATATATAATTATTTTCATTTGAAGTAATATATATTTATAGATATTCTTGGTTAAAGTTTAAAAACTTTGACATAGGACAAAACTAAAATGCCACTATATTTGTGGACAGAGAGAGTAATTTGTATTCATAATATGTGTCATGTTGAGGCATAAAAACTAGTGATTTAAAATCATAATAATTGGAAGGTCAAGGCATAAAAACCAATAGTCAAAATTATAAATTTCAAAATGAATAATAAGTAATGAAGATGATCACCTGCGCATGGAAAAGGTGAGCCTAAGAGAGACCATCGTTCACCTGCACAAACACACACACACACACATAAAAACCTTCTTTCATGCCTGTAGAAATCTGCTAATAATGTGATTGTAGAAATCTGCTAATTATGCAATCCTACGTTGGGCACTTACTAGAGCGTAATTCTCAATAGGTTAAGCCATAAAGATTAGCATGGCCATGAAAGCCTTACGGCAGTACACATGCATGCCTTGCCGTGCTAATTACTGTCATGTAATTGCCGTAAAAAAAGTCCTGTAATTATGGAAGGTTATCAATAGAATCTTTTACGCCCATGCATCCTTTCCCATCATAATGAGTCGTACAACTAGGAATTAAATCCCCTGCATCCATGCGGGTGTGTGGGTTCAACCTAGTTAGTAGTTACTAGTGTCCTATCATAATGAGTCGTAAAACTAGGAATTTTTACTGATGAAACGATCGAAAATTACTGAATCACGTGCACATAAATAATTAAATATCACAGTAATTAATATTTTCAGGGTGTTTTCTGTAAAAATCACAAATTTTTGTCCAGTAATTTGAATTATACTGACAATTCCCTCATTAATTATTGCTTTATTCTAGACCCTAAGTGCTAAATAGCGCTGCCCTATGTACACATAGGAAGTCTCTTTCCTACTCCTAGATGTGTCTATATATATGAATAAATGGGATAGATCTTGAAATTTTAGTTTCTCATGTGCTTTTATTAAAATAATAACTCTTTCACAAAAAAATAATTAAAATGGATTAAAATAGAAAAAAGCTCTCAAATTCGTCCTAGCAAATGTCAATGGTTGACCACGAAAAAGTGCCACCACGTTCGCTCTCTAGACCTACAAATTCCCACATCTACTATAAATCAGTGGTAGTCCTATATATCACTTAAAGCCTGATGTCTCAATCGCAGTGGTTGTTTATGCCTAAGGTCACTTCGAATAAGGACAGGATGTATCAAGATTTTTTTTAAAAAATATTGTATGTACACGGCGGGTAAGCAGTTCTGGACATGCCACAGACCTATTCATTATTGGCACAGTTAATATCTTCACTAGATGGGTAGAGTGCATTGGTAGAATTCTACTGCATGCCTTGTGCGAGAAATATATATATAGTCGAAAACTAGGAGCACGTACAGACCTTTTCGAGGAAGAGGCTATGAGCTGCAGCTGCTCCAAGGGGGTTGACCCTGAGCACGTGATCGACGCCGGACCTCTCCACGCAGTGTGCAGCGACGCTCTCGTCCTCAGTGATGACGACGACGCAGCTTCCACGGAGCATTGCGGACGTGATGTCGGTGTGGATCCGGTCCCAGTCTTCCGTGGACCTCACGCCGTCGAGCACCACCAGGGTCCTGCCGGAGATGGCGAGCATGAGCCCATATCGGCACCTTTTGATGTCGTCAACGCCGGAGAAGAAGCGGTCCCGGGCTTTCTTTGTGATCCCCGGAAGGATGTCGCGGGAGACGCCCGCGACGTCGACCAACGGGTCAGGCACGCTGGCCCAGGCCTGCCGCTTGAAGCCCTCAGGTCCGTCTTCTTCCCCAAGTATGAAGGCCATCTGGCGGCGGGGAGGAAGCAAGACTTGATCGTACACGGCCCGCACCAGCGCCGTCTTCCCGACGCCTGGAGGGCCCCACACCGAGACGCGGCGGCTCCTCGGGTCCATCACCACCTTATGGAGCTCATGTATTTCCACTTGACGCCCGTGAAGCCAACTGGGAACGGCGAAGTTTTTTATTGACCCGTGCTCCAGCATAGGCGGCACCTCCACTTCGTGTCCATCACTCCTAGCTTCCGAATCCTGAAAATTAGCTTGTAATAAGTTAAGTTTATTAACCCGTGCTACTGCGTAGGACACAAACATATATAGGGGCATGCATGTGCTCTTTATATGCGGAGTCAATGTGTTATGCCTACGTGAAAAATGTTTTATTTGTAACACCATACATCGATCCATTGTATGTTTATTTATTTTAATGGATGTGGTGCTGTGTTTCCACCAATTTTGCACCAAAAAGCCCATGTCTCTTAAATAGCACACTTATGTAAAATTTAAATCTCCTGCATGCCATTATTACAGTGGCATGAACAGTAACATGTAGAAGATTACCTTATTAGTGACACATAAGGGGTGTGAGCTTTTTTTTTTAGTTGGCAGCATAAGGATTATGAAATTCACCATGGTATGTGCTGGTGACATAAAGGAACATCATCTAAGAATGTATATATATGTGTGTGTGTGTGTATACACATAAGTAATGCTAATAGATGGAGATATTAAAAAAAAGAAATAACTCCATTTTACTACCCTCAAGTATATCCATTGTTCACTTAACCCCCTAAACTAAATTTTGTTTACTCTCCCGAACTATTTTGATCGATTCATTTCAATCCCTTATAAAATTTTTCTTTTTTGTTTCTCTAAGTATACATCGTGTTTTGATGGCACATTTTTGTGGGATTATAGGTTAAAACACATTCATGTTTTGTAAATGTTTTCTATGTTGGAAGGTGTGGATACAATTTTTACGCTTGAGATAAAATAATTCATGAAAATGTTTTCAAAATATTATGGTAATTTTTTTCTGGCATAGAGGATGATGTCATCTACCATCTTACAAAATTTGAGCTCCAAACATAACCTATACAAAGAGGAACAGAAAAGAAAATTTTCACTAAGGAACAGAAATAAAACTTACTGCTGCAAGGGGTTGTACGCTGACCACCTTATCGTCCCGACTGCTAGCGATTTGTTTAGCAGCGCTCTCTTCCTGAGTGATGATGACGACGACACAGCTTTTTTGTTTCATCTCGCACGTGAGGTCGGCATTGATCTGGTCCCAATCTTCCTTGGACCTCACGCTGTCGAGCACTACCAGAGTGCTGCCGGGGCGGTGCTTGAGGACAGCCTGGCAAGTGGTGACGAGCTGGTCACCCCTTTTCCAGGTGTCCTTGGTCAGCCCCGAGAGGATGTCATGGGCGAGGTCATCAGCGTCGAACTGGTGGGGCACGTCGGCCCAGGCCTGCTGCGCGAAGCCACCAGCAGATTCGTCTAGTCCTTGCAAACTCTTGTACACGGCCTTCAACAGCGCTGTCTTCCCAACGGTTGGAGGACCCCACACCGCGACGCGAGGGTAACTCTGGTACCTCAACGCCCGAAAGATCTTGCGTGCTTCCTCCTCGCGCCTGTGTGGCCAGGCACCGGCGGCGGCTTTCTCCTCCTTGTTCGTTAACACAGAATCATCATCACTCCCCGCTTCCGAATCCTGAAAATTAGCACAGAAGTTTATTAACCGGTGCTCCTGCGTAGGCTACAAACAAGTTTGTAGGCGCATGAATGTGGTCTTTATAGGCCTTATTTTGGGACAAACCTAAGGGAGTAAGTTCATTTAATAATCTATAATAAGCAACAATATACTAGAAACATGCACTGAATGTAAAAACATATATACAGAGCAAGCCAAGAAAATGGTGTGAGCCCAGGATCTTACTACGCGATAAAAGACATAAGAGGGGTGATCAGGTGAAGATCCGCGGTTGACAAATGCTCGATACGGCACCCGGTACATAGTGTCGCGATCTCTACATGGTGCGTCCACACGATGACCCGGCTCCCATTCATCCTGTCTGGTAAGTAGGTTTTGATAGCATCCCACTCTTCCAAGCTGGACACGCCCTCTAGGACGATGAAGTATTTCTCCCTGTTGACTTGGTGCACGAACTGATTGATGAGTTGGATTTCTTCCATCTTTGTCAGCACTTCTACGCCTAGGATTTTCTCGCCTTCAGCTTCCCAGGAGCTCCTTAAAAACTGAGTCAGCAAGCTGCGGATGAACTCGTTGGGGTCGAAAGGGTGCACCAGCTTCACCCAGGCACGGCGCGAAAACATGCTGCTGTTGTCGTAAAGTGGCCTGATGAAACGTAATGTCTCTAGATCGCCTATCGTTTCAGACAGGACACATATGACCCGAAGAGCCATATCCCAAGGTTTGAGACACTTGGCAATATCTGAGATGCCATTGGTATGGGAGCCACCTGGGGCGCGAAACGCCTTCGGTTTGGCGCTAGAGTCGGTGACGAGGCTGTAGCGTGTGTTCCTGTTGCTCACGTCCATCACTCGGGCCTTGAGCTGCGTGATCTCGGCAACCGCTTCATCCACAGGTGCCTCCGGTGCCTTCTTCATCCAGGACGGCAGCATCCGGAGCCACCACGGCCGCTTGCCGAAATCTAGCTGGAGGACAAACTCAATGCTGTCCTCCACGTCGTAGGACAGGTTGCGGACCTGCTGCACCCAGGTCCTCACCACGAGGCTCTTGAGGCGCTCCCCATCGGCGGTGTTGAGGAAGGACTGCATCATCTCGAACTCGTCCGTGATGAATACCAAGTCACGCTGCACCGTCTGCCACTGCTCCTCCTCCTTCTTGATGGCGTTCTGGACCTTGTTCACCACAAAGTCCAGAGCCGTCTTGGAATACCCAAGGGCGAGGTCCGCCATTATTGCCGGATCTCGCCCCTTCCTCAGTTGTGTATGGTTGATTAATTTGTCTGTGTGGTGGAAGCTATCTAGCAGCCATGATGCTGCCAATGCTAGCTAGGAATGAGTATTGTGCATCGGTTAAGCAGCTGAATATGGGATTATAATGGAGAGGCCACGGCTAACTCGAGATCCACAAGTGGGCATATCTTTTTTTTTCTTTTTTTTTTTGCAAGGATATCAATATTGACTTGACTCGCTGGACGGGTTTATAATTTAGGCTGCGGATAAATTTGTTAACTTAATAAATTGTGCAGCAGCCGGTGCCTCTCAGATCAAAATAATTCGTCAGGCTCCAACTCCAATGAGCAACGACAAAGCATCAGGACAGGAGACTTGGTACCGAATGATGAGAAGAAAACTTGTTTGATTGGGGGACCGGACTGGAACCAGTGAATATGGTCACCTTCTCATTCTTATGGTGAGGTTACCCATCGGTTACCCATCCACAACAGCATTTTGTTTTAACGGTGCAGCTCAAAAATAATTTATACATCAATTGCCAATTATAGTTTGTAGATAATAATCAAACTTGACCTCATGCGCATGCATCTTTTTTCCCTTCATGCGACCATCTCTTGGAGAAAGAAAAATCACAGCAATAGATACTTGCACAGCTACAACTTTATGCAAAGAGATGAAATGTTGATCACCATAACATGTTCTTACACATAATAGCAGGTCCAAGTCTAAACCTTACACATAGTTAAGCCACTTTTCTTAGTTTAAGTGGTATAAGCAAAATGACAGTGAGAACCCAAAGTGCATTGTTTAGAGGTTACATCACTTATGTTTCCAATAAGCCATACAAGCATGAGGCCAACTTTCATCCAGGAAATTTCTTGCTAATCCACTTGGCCATGAAATTCAGCTGGTACTCAAATGGCGCCTTGTAGAAAGCTCTACCAATATGTGGGTTTTCAACCAGATGGCAATAGTAATATGACTTGTGTGTGTCGTCAAAACCTGGAAGGTCTTGCACCTTTGTAATCAAGTCAGATGGCAAATCCATGTTTCCTGTAGCACACTTCTCTATAGCTTGTGCCAGCCTGTCACCACTTGATGTGAGTGCACCAATCAGTCCCTCTGTGTCTTCGTTAGTTTCTGGAAGCCTTGCTCTCTTGTTGGGTCTGGTTGCCGATGATGACGCCCCATTATCCTCATGAGTGGCTGTCTCAGCATTGCCATTGCCATCACCATCATTTTCAAGTTCAGTTTCTTCAGTGCCTAGAGTGCAACTAGAGTCTTTTGCAAACCTTCCAGTAGCCAAGCTATTGCCAAAGATTGTAGCCATTTCAGCATAGTTCGCAAGTGGTTTGTTGAAAAAATCAGCATCAGATTTGTGATCCTAAAAATGATGATAGCAAGTAATGGTAGCAAGATTTGTGATTTGTTGAAAAAATCAGCATCAGATTTGTGATCCTAAAAAATCAGCATCAGATTGTAGCCACTTGCCACAATATCGCTTAGCTGAGACAACATGAAAGCAGACATTGATGCTGGCCAACTAGCAGGTCCACTTCCCTCAGCTCGTTCCCCTCTTCCCTCGGCCTCCATGTCCTGTCAATACAAATGGTAAAAAAAAAAATGATATCTACAAGTTTCAAAACAAATATAAAAAGCAGTGAAAGCATGGCAAAATTGTTCACAAATACAACTAGACATTCATATTTGTCCATTGCAATACAGATCGATCAGGAATCATATTGTTCACAAATACAACTCGACATCGATATTTGTCCATACAATTACAACTTAGCAAGTTACAAATAATATTTGAAGTACACATCAATTATCCATGATGGTTTTGATAATCTGCCCACATCTGATCAGCAACTTCTTGTCTGAAGTTGACCATAAAAGCATGTTCACTTGCTTGGCCAACCGAGGATGTAGAGTGGTGTTGAACTGGCCAATCTTCTTCTTCTATTATTAGCTCATCACTACCATCTTGTATAACCCAATTGTGAATAATGCAGCAGGCTACAACAATATCTACTTGAGTCTTGAATGGGAAGAATGGTGTCGCATCATCAAGAATTTTGAACCTCCTTTTGAGTGACCCGAATGCACGCTCTATCGAGACACGAAGAGATGAATGCCTAAGGTTGAATAATTCCTTCTCATTTTGGGGTGGATTACTTCCCCATTCATTCAAGTGATATCGGACAGCACGGAATGGAGGCAAAAAACCAGGTTTAGCTCCGTACCCCACATCAACTAGATAGAATTTTCCTAACAAATTAAGTTCAAATAGGTCATTCAACTGCATATGCCCAAATATCATAGACAAATTGAGCTACAAAAGTATCTATTACCTTGTGGCACCCGTAAGCCATTTTCACGCTCTAAAGCATCACGTAAAACTAGAGCGTCATGTGCTGTCCCCTCCCAACCAGCCAACACATATGTGAACTGAAGGTTAAAATCAACGGCGGCCATCACATTTTGAGTGCAATAAGACTTCCTACCACGAAAGGCATGTTCCATGTCCTTAGGAACAGAGGCTCTTACATGTGTTCCATCAATGGCTCCAATACAATCCTATGTTATCAATAAAATATTAGGAAGCATATGGGGTTATAGAACTATAATCTGAGAGGAGATAGGGCTGAGGTTCACACCTTAAAATAAGGATCCCATCGTGGGCTCCCTGCTATTTTAGTTGGAGTCTCCAATGACGGTGGTCTAATTAGTTCACCTCGCAGCTCACCAATAGCATGAAGTACCTTGTTGAAATACCGACTAACCGTTTCTCCAGATCTATCATAATTGGTGCCAACTAATCTATTCCTAAGATTATGCCCCACTGTGTTCAGGAACATAGCCACTTGTTGCTCAACACACATATGGACCGTATCTTCAAGCAAACCACGATCCCTAAATACCATACAAAAACGAAAGAACCGTGCTCTATTAAGTCTAAGCATGTTCATACAGGTTGTATCATTCTTCCAAACCCTTGTGTTCAAGTAGTCGATTCTAATCCTATCTCTTTCTTCCATTGGCCCATAGGTAATTGGTTCTCTCATTTCACCCCTCTTCCTTTTTCTAGACTGAATAATCGTAGCCATCATTGACAGCAACATATGTGCCGCAGCAGCAAAAATTACAATCTTGAGTCTTTGTTCCATCTACAATGTAAAACAGCACAAAAATCTATCATATCTGCATTCCACGGTCAAGCACTTGATCCATTAACTACCGAATACTCTGTACTGTCCGTAACATGCAAAATAGTAAAAGCAAAACAGGATTTCGAGACTGATGGATGCTACGGTTCCTAAAATCTTGGAAAGAGAGGACTAGTGTTCCATACCTTGGGAATAGAAGAGGAGATCCACAGACTGCTACTGCTCAGGATCCACGGACTTGACGCAGGCTGCTGGAGATCCACGGACTTGACGAAGAGGCGGATCTGGATCGGGGTCGGAGGGCCGGGCGCCGGATGTTCAGCAGAGGAGATGGGTCGCCGGGGGAAGGAGACAGTGGGGACGACCACCCAGGCGAAGCAGAAGGGCAAAGGAGTCGCCGGTGCCGCGTCGGCGCCATCGCCGCCGGCGGATCTGGGCGTCGCTCCCTGTCGCCGCTCGTTTCCCTCGGTCTCAGATTTTTTTCTTTTTCTTTCGTCGAGAGGATGGAGGTGAGATGGAGGGGGGGGGGGGGTACGAGGAGATAAGCGGTGACCAGAGGCATCACGCGCGCCGCACGCGCGTCCTCCGCGCAGGTGGGACGGAATGGTTCGACCGTTTTCGCGTGAACGGCTTCGTCCCGCATATTAGAGCATATTCTCTCTGGGATCGTTCCGTCCCGCTCTGGTCTCGCAATCAAACATGAAAACAAGGGACCAATCCATCCCCGTTCCGTCCCCGTTCTTCACGATTCATCCATCCAAACACACCCTAAAACCACCAGCAGTAGGTTGTAGCTTGTTCTTTCAACCAATGGATCATGGATGCATGAACCGGCGACAGATCGTCTTCATTCACATGGGAGTAGTTGAAACTGCTGGCTTTGGTTTTAATTTATAGTAGTGTTGTGTAACAGCTGGTGTCTCTTACCGCTTGTGAAACATGCATGATGACTAGGAATGCAACGATAATATAATAAATTGTGTAGTAGCTCGTGCCTCTCAGATCAAAATAATGGGTCGGCTTCAACTCCATGTGCTGAGCAATAACGACAGAGCATGAGGACAGGAGCGCCGGCCCGCTGCCGGCGTAGCACGTGCCATCACAAATTATGAGCTTTGCCGGTTTAGCATGTCTCAATGAAACTTTTTTACGTATACTCCATCCATTTCAAATTGTAGTGTACTATGAGGGCTACTGCATTATTGTTGCTGCTGTCAGTGAATTCATGGGCTCAGACTGAGATTAAGGCATCAAGACCGATGGGGTTCTTTATATTTTGAAAGTAGAGTCGATGTAGTCAATCAGATGACATTGGCTAAAGATGGAAGATTATCATATCACATAGTTCGAAGCATGAAGAAAAGCACGTAGCTTGATCGTGCGCTAGACAACAGGACAGAGATAACATCAAGGTCAGGCTTGATCGTGCGCTGGGTGATGCAGAATTTATGAAGCTCTATGGTGGCACCACTGTGACTCATGTCCCTACGGTGGAATCTGATCATTGTGGCATCTTGATTTCTGTACAATACTCAGTTGTGCTTGCTGTGACGAGTGGCAGTTCGAGAAGGGCATGAAAACGTAAACCTTTTTGTTATGAGAATATGTGGCAGCGGCATGATAGTTATGTGGACTTTGTTGACCAAATGTGGGATCCAGGCGATGCACAACCAGACCTAGGGGTGATTAACAATACACTAAAGAAGATGCATGACTCACTGGTGGACTGGAATACAAATGTTTTTGGTTCAGTCAAACTACAACTCAAGCAGCTGCGGGAGGAGTTAGAGAAAGAGCGGGGATCATCACTCTATGGTGGGCCGTCAGCTAATGAAAGGCAGTTCATGCAGCAGCTGGCAGAAGTGGTGGCACGAGAGGAGATTATGCAAAAGCAACGTTCATGTATCGATTGGCTACGGGATGGAGACCGTAACACTGAGTTTTTTCAGGCGAAAGCTTCAAATCGGGCCCGTCGTAACCGTATCGTGTCGCTGCAGCAAGAAGATGGATCCCTTGTGACAGATCAGGAAGAACTAGAGTCGATGGCTATTGACTTCTATAAGCAATTGTTCACTGAGCAAGATGAACTGCAACCCGACTTGGTGTGTCAATTTGTTCCCCACAAGGTGACACAGCAGATGAATGATGAACTTGATAAACCGTTTTTGGGACAAGAAGTTAAAGCCGTGCTTTTCGAGATGTAACCAAATAAGTCTCTAGGTGTGGACGGCTTCACAGCCGGTTTCTTTCAAAAACACTGGGACTTGGTAAAGGATGCTGTAACGGGGGCGGTTCTTGGTTTTCTCAATGGTGGTGAAATGCCAGAGGAGGTGAACAGGACTCTTCTCGACCTAATTCCGAAGGTATCTAACCCCCAAGAATTAAGTCAATTCCGTCCGATTTCTTTATGTAACATCTTATACAAGGCCTGTTCATGTAACATCTTATACAAGGCCTGTTCAAAAGTGATGGCTCTTCGATTGAGAAAGTGTCTAGTTGAAATAATCTCAGAGGAGCAAAGTGCGTTTGTGTCGGGACGACTCATCACTGATAATGTGCTTATCTCTTATGAGTGTATTCACTATATTCGTAAGAAAAAGGGGAAGAAAGGAGCTTATGCAGTAAAGCTCGACATGGCTAAGGCCTATGAACGAGTTGAATGGGGATATTTGCAGTCTGTCATGTTGGCTCTGGGTTTCTCTGAACCTTGGGTGAATCTAGTGATGAAATGTGTTACCTCGGTGAGCTTTTCAGTATGGGTGAATGGAGTGTTCTCGGATATTTTCAAGCCGACTAGAGGCATACGGAAAGGAGAACCCATTTCGCCGTATTTGTTCCTTCTCTGTGCTGAGGGACTCACATCCATGCTGAACAGTGGCCCGAATTACATTTCTTAGGGATTGAGAGTGTGTCATCATGCACCTTGGATTTCACATCTTCTCTTTGCTGATGATTGCTTGATTTTCTCAGAGGCAACAGACACAAGTGCTCGATGAATAGCGGACATCCTGGATGTTTATCATAAGGGGTTTGGCCAGCTGGTAAACAAGCACAAGTCGGCCATTTTTTGAGTGGTAATACTGAGCAAGCTTGTAAGGAGGAAATTCATGCTATTCTTGATATACCTACGGAAGCTTTGGGGAGATATACTTGGGCTTACCTACTGCCATTGGACGCTCAATGGATGGGGTTTTTGATTTCATTGGTGATCGGATAAGAAATTCAGTCAATGGTTGGGGAGAGAGGCAGATGAGCTGTGCTGCGTGGAAGGTTCTTCTGAAATCCGTGGCACAAGCTATACCGACTTACTCCATGAGTTGTTTTTCAAGCTACCGGCCAAGCTGTGTCAGACAATTACTTCTTACATATCCAACTATTGGTGGGGAAGTTCTATAGATAACCATAAGATTCATTGGCTTAAATGGTCTAAGCTTACGAAAACGAAAAGTGATGGTGGTATGGGTTTTCGGGAGATGAAACTACTGCGGCGGACGGCGGACGGCGGTGAGGAAGTTGAAGCCGTCACGGAGGCCGACGACGAAGACGCACTTGTCCAATGTCTCGGCGGTGCACAGCGAAGTCGCACACTCATCCCATGTCTCGGCGGTGCACGGGGCCAGCCGTGCGCGCTGGCGAAGCCGCAGGCCTCGGCGCTGGGAGTGGCGAGGCACGTGCGCGCGCACGCCTCTGCGTGGCCGCGCTGCGACTGGGAGTGGTACACGCCAGCCTGGCGACACAGCCGTGGTAGGCGTGCGGCGGTGCGGGCACGCGACGCGGACGGCGTCCACCATCTGCTCCGTGGCGTGGCAGCGCCGGAAGCCGGTGTGGGCCCGCAGCAGACGGGGCACGTCAGGATCGCCGCCGCCGCCAGCTTGCCCCGGCACGGCGAGCACACCACGTGCCCCACGTCCCAACGTCGCACGGAATCAATGCGTGCCCAAATGCGGATCAAAATTGTTAACAATTGCGATCGATCAACGTGTTTCGTTGGAACGAGAATGGTGAGAAGATGATGATTTAAATTATATACCTGGGAGATCGGAGACTTCAACGGGAGAAAGCAGACGCCTGTGTGGTGTACGGTCATGCCCCCGAGACCCGACGAATGGCAGCTGCGCGGGCTCCAAGTCCTCAACCGCTTCGTCTTCCGCATGCTGCTCATGTCCTTCCATGCCGCTGCTCCTATTATCTAGGCTCCACTACGCACGAGCTTTTGTTTGTGTGTTAATTACTTACCGATCCATATCCAGGATTGCTGAATTTTGGATGCAGTCGTTTGAGTATGGTTTTGGTTTTCTAGTTTCAGATGACAAGAAGATGAGTCGCGACTCAATCTCTTATGTTCCTATGACTTTAAAACTGGTATCACTACACCACAGCGTAGATTTAGCGACCTTAGAAAGTCGGTAAATGTATATTATTAGTGGTTCACTATGCGTCGGTAAAAGGTACTGACCCATCATAAGTCGGTGTTTCCCAATTTAGCAAGAGACCATGCGTCGGTAAAAATACCAAGTAATAGCGTCGCGTCATGAGTCGCTAAATGTGTCCTCCAACCTCCGACCATAAGTCAGGAAAAATAGAAGACCCCGCTGAATAGGTCGGGAATAGAAGAAGGCGGCAAAGTGAAAAAATTTCGCGGCATCGACACCGCCCAACCCTAGAAATTTTTCCCCAAGAGGCCAAGACCAAAATTTTCAGCCGCCGCCCACCCACGCCCAAGCCTGACGCCGCAAGCCACCCTGCCCCGCGCCGTCGCCAGTGCGCACCTGCCTTCCCCTGCCGCCGCGCCTGCTCCGCCGCTTTCCCTGCTCTGCTCCCGCGCCTACCCTGCTCCGCTCCCACTCCCGCTCTGCTCCCACTCCTGCTCCGCCACCGCGCCTGCTCCGCCGTCGCTCGCGCCGCCCTACTGCTTTGAAGCCGCCGCCAGAGGAAAATGGCACCACCACTGATATGAAAGGAGCCTGCCGCCGCCGTCTGAACTACAAGGGAACGACGCCACTGTCTGCAAAAGGAAGCAGTCGCCACCACCTGCCTGAACAACGACCAGATCCACCGCTGGAGTCGGAAACAGTCGCCGTCGCACCTCCTTAACCAGCCCCTCCTCGCAGAGGTAATCAACGGCACTAGGATCCTGCCCCCTTCCCCCTCCCCTCATCGATTCTTTGTTAAACATCAGTAGGCATGCTGAAATAGCTATTGCTCTGAATGTCTTTCTCTTTCTGAAACAGCACCATTGTCTGCTGGCCTAAAATGTAATGTAACATTGCGAACCATTTTCTGAAACAACACCATTTTCTGAATCTTCCATATATATGTACTAGTACAGTCCATGCAACATACAGCTCGAGATTGGCATTGGCCTGGAGCTCGAGGGGCTAGTAATCATTTTTGAGGCTGAGGATGAATGAACAAGCTCTAGATGCCCAATAGTTCAGCTATTTCTTCTGTACCCTTTCGAATGGATGAAGATCTCAGTTTGACTAATTAGACTTTAATGCTAGGAAACTCGGCTAGTACCTCTACTTTGCGTACTTAAGTTTGCCTATATTTTTGTAAGCCATAAGCATGTATTCATGAAGAAAACCATATTTATTTTCCAGGATTCCAAGTGTATGTGAGGGTGACGTGGAGTTGATTGGTCTATTGAAAGACAGCCCGTGTACTGACGTGTACATCCATAGCAGAAACAACAGCTATCCTTGACGGTAATGCTCACTTTCTCAAAATCTCTTGTTTTACAAGCATGCTATACCTTTTACATTACCTTTTACATTACTATATCTTTCGGTAGCGACTGCGTAGGTAAAAAGTGGTGCGTCGCTAAAACTTTTACCAACGCCGCTTATACCGACTTGCTGGGAAGGTCGATAAATGTTTTTGCCGACTTATAGTTTGTCGCTTAAGGGCTCTTTAGCGACCCACTGTTAGTTGCCTAAACAGAACCGTGGTGTAGTGTATCCTCAGCAAAGACAATGTTGAGAATACTTACGGTGACAACCTACCTATTATGTGCCCATAGAAAGGCCCAGTAGAGACAATTTTGGGAGTATCAAATAAACCAGGGTAAAAGTTGGAACCAAAATACCAAACATCAAACTTAACAAACAAGTGAGCGATCGCTCTAGAGCAATTTTTTTTTGTGAAAAGGGAATTTCATTGATGTTAAAGCATATTTACATCCCTTGATTACAAACGCAACCCACACAAAACCAACTCCATTGATAGGAGACAAGAAACCTTGAAAATACCGCAAATTCCACCATTTAGGATCACCGTCCCAGACAGATATGCCACGAACGAGAATTCTAATCTGAACAAATACAACCATCTCGCCATCCTCCACCGCCATCCTCATCTCATACGGGAGAAAAATGAAACCCATCCTTTTCACAAATGAAAGGTACGTAAATTGCTAAACTTCCACACGTAAATACAATGAATTTGACGACGTCGAGCCTTGAACTGATTGTCGCCTCCTTCATCAAATTCGTGGAAAAACACAAATCCGACCAACATTCACATGGATGTCACCGAAAACCAAATTCTCACTATCTCATAGCCGTGGTCACGTGTAGAACCACAACTAGACAAAGGAGGGACCGGAGTACCTTATTCATGATCGACGATGACACCTTCGCCTTGCCATCACCGCTTGAACACTGAGCCCACCAAGTATGTGTCAGAAAAGCTGACACCGCTGCCGCCGTCGTTGCCGTCGTCGTTGCTATCTTCTTCTCCGATCCAAACCGGCCATGGAGGCACTTAATCCTAATCCTAACTATAGGAGAACCAGTCGCAAATCTGATGAACACCACCTAGCCACCCACGCTCAGCCCGAGAGGCAGCTTCTCTCTCGCCCGCCGATGACCGGAGGTTGCCGGTAGAGAGGAAGCGCCGTCAGGCCTGCCGGCACGAGCGGCAGGCGACCAGCGGCCCGTGAGGCGAGCGCTCCTAAGGGCCGCGTGACTCCTGGGGACGTACAAGAAGTACGGGTTTCGCTCTAGAGCACATGACTAGACAGATTTTCTAAAGGGAGCTCAAAAAAAAAAAAAGACAGATATTCTAGAGTAACTGCAAACGGTTGAGCAGCGTGGACAACATGAAGGAAACATGCAACACATGATAACTTATGGTTTCATAAAGAACTTTGGGCGGTATCTGCTACGCTCGTTTTCTTGATTCACAAAATCTGGAGGCTAGTAGTACCACTAGAGACCAGATAGCATGAGTCTCAAGAGATCTATTGCCACAGAAGAAAAGGGAAAATAATGTAGAGATCTTACTAGCTAGCTAGCTAAGACCACAACAAATATGAATTTAAATAAATATCCAAGTTGTTGGATGTATAAGTTTAAATGTGTCCATTGTACGCAGCAATTGCAATAGTAATAAATTTCTGTTCCGACTAGAGGGCTAGCTAAAGTAATAAGTAAAATAGATAATTCTAGGTGGTGTGGTAAATTTGAAGTCGATCTCTATAGTATCGGTGTGGCCGTATTGAAGAGCAAACTTTGGCACCAGAAATTTGAACCTGCCGTCAGGATTGGGCAGACCTGCTTCCATGAAATCAGTGCATGCTACTCTGAACTTACAACTCTGGTAGTAGTGTTCGACGACATCACCGTTGCGTGGGTGCTGTGCGTACATGAGCTGGCATTTCAGTTCCTTCAATGGGGGTTCCTGACCATCGCCGACAGCAGCGACGTGAGAATGGATGCAGAACACGGAGATGGCAGCACCGTCTGGCTGGTGCACTAAGTTCAGCAGAAACAAGAACGTTTGCCGAGTGTCTCACTCTTTGCCGAGTGTTTAATTTCGGGCACTCGGCAAAGAGGTCCTTTGCCGAGTGTCCACACCAGGACACTCGGCAAAGGTGGGGCACTCGGCATACCCTAGTCTTTGCCGAGTGTCCGACTTTTGACACTCGGCAAAGAGGGTATGTTTGCCGAGTGTCTAGCAAAACACTCGGCAACAACAAAAAAACACTCAGCAAAAACAAAACACTTGGCAAAGAGGTCCACGTGCACCTCACGTGCGCGGGCCGGTGACGGGAGCTGCCGGCCGTAACCTCTTTGCCGAGTCTCCACGTTAGACACTCGGCAAAGAGGTCCTTTGCCGAGTGCCGGGTGTGACACTCGGCAAAGGTGGGGCACCTTAGCCGAGTGTCTTGCTTGAACACTCGGCAAAGGGTGAATTTTGCCGAGTGTTTTTTCTCTCACTCGGCAAAATGCACCCTTTGCTAAGTGTTTTTGCTCACACTCGGCAAAATATATTTTTATTTCATTGTTTGTCCTCAGATATTTTTTTGATGTCTATTTACAGGATTTGCTACTCCATGTTCAAATATGATAAATTTCTAGGTTAATTGGCTATTTTTACTTAATTTATTTCTTTTCAATGCATTTTCTCGTATTATTCGATTTTGAACTGCAAGTTGGTCAAATAATGTTATAGAATGAGCAAAAAAATGACAATGAGTCCATTGTGGAGCCTTATACATGAAATTAAACAAAATTTCAAACATCATTTTGCCGATACATAATTACGAACGTGTGACCAAATTGTTTTAAAATTCTATAAAATGCAAAAAGAGTCGGAAATTCATGAAACTTGTCAAGATGTCATGATATCAACGGGACATTGTGATAAATAGTAGAGAAGATTTCATACAAGTTGTCACGTACGTTGTTTACTTAACGAAGAATCTCGGAGAAAGAGACGTAGAATATAGAATGGGCAGTTAAGATTTGAAGTGCCATGTTTTTTCGAAGTTGAATTTGTCTTCAAAACTTTTATTAGAAACAATGGACCACATAAATAGTGTCAGGTCAAAATAGACATTTTTTGAATTTGTTTGGTATTTGTTTTATTTTTTTTTTGTTGCACATAAGTAATGTTTGCCGAGTGTCGCAAGATGACACTCGGCAAACTTCTCTTTGCCGAGTGCCGGGCCCACGGCACTTGGCAAAGCATTCTTGTTTTGCCGAGTGCCGTGGGCCCGGCACTCGGCAAATGGATCGAGCGCAGCCAGGACTTAGGCACGCGCCCGCGGCTCCTCTTCTCTTCTCTTCTCTTTCGTTCTCACGCACGCCGCGCGCGACGCCGAGCCTCTAGCTCCTGCCGCCGTCCGCCGTCCTCGACTCCACTGGTCCCGACGTCGCACGCCGGCTCCCGCCCCTAGCCCCTTGCCGCCCTCCACGGCCCCTGCCTCCGACGGCCGCCACCGTGGCCCGCGCCGCCGGCCAGCCGCCGCCCCCGGACCCGCCGGTCCCGCCGTCGATAGCCGGCCCCCGCCTCCGTCAACCACCGACTCGTGCCGTCAGCCGCCAGCTGCCGCCACCGTCCTCGGCCCCTTGCTGCCCTTATTGGCCCATCGGAGTTCCTCGGCGCCGACGTAGGCAGCCGGCTGGGCCCCCTCCCGCCCGCCGGAGGCCCCCGCACTGGTCCCTTGCTGCCACTCCTCGAACAAGTCCTCGCTGCCCAGTCACTCATCCTCGCTGCCGGCCTCCTCCCATCCGTGAGCAGGTGCTCCCCCCCCCCCCCCCTCCCTCCCTCCTCTTTACTTTCTATATATCTATTAGAGTTAGATGTGGCCATGTTGTTTGTAAAGTGCATTATATACTACAGTGCTTATTTGGATGAGTATGGTACTCCTAGTTAGATGTTTCAATTCGATGCGGTTGTCGGCCATCGTGCCATTTGTTGTAGGTGTTGGAAACCTTGCCGTGTAGGGGAGGTGCTGTCAAAATGTGTTAAATTGACACTATCATGTTCTTTTTCTTTTAGGGATAGGCTGTTTGCACCGTCCTCGACTCGTCGCTTCCAGGACAGCTATGTGAGACACAGGACCCCTTATTTCGTTCATGTTTTTAGGTCACGCAACCTAGTTAGGCATCTCCCGTTCGAAAGAGATACGGTTTGAAGTATGCAGATCTTTGCATATGTATGACCGTATCTGTTTTGAATTGTCCACGTTTTTGGACAGCCCGAGGATGTGTAGATGGGTTAGCTTTCATGCTCTACTCCGATCTGAGACAGAGTTTCGACAGCATCTCCCTGTTGTTCTCCGGATAGACAATCTCCCTGACGGGACGTGTATTTGGAGAACAACGGGGAGGTGATGCTGAAATTCTGTCTCGGATTGGAGTAGAGCATGAAAGCTAACCGCGTCTACACATCCTCGGGTGGGATTAGGACCTATCTTCACCTATTAGACTGTAGGAATGTTCGCTAGATGCAATTGATCTTTATATTACTCGATGATATGATAGAGGATGGATGACCATGATTGGATGTACACTGGCCGCCCAAGTCCAAAGGAGTTGACTGATGAGTGGATTAAAAAGAGTCAAGGTTTCTTAAACCAAGCATTTGCCAATGTTGAAGAGACGTCTCGGACTTTCTGTCCATGTCAGAAGTGTGAAAACCGTAAATGACAAACAAAGGAGGTCATGGGTCAACATCTCGTCAAATTTCGATTCACGAAGAACTATACCCGATGGACCTACCATGGTGAGGCAGATCGTGCGAGAGATGAGGTCGTCAGGCAACGCATCGATGATTTTGATGCTGATGCCGGGGTAGGAGACATGCTAAATGACTATCATGATGCACATTTTGAGGAAGGACGCAGGGAGGAGGAGGAGCCAGAGGCAACCGCAAAGGCGTATTATGAAATGTCGTCTTCGGCACAACAACCCCTTCACGGGCATACCAAGGTTTCTCAATTGGATGCCATTGCGCGCCTAATGGCCGTAAAGTCCCAGTTTAGCCTGAGTCGGAATGCCTTCGACATTTTGTTGACAGTTATTGGCAGCCTGCTTCCGGAAGGTCACATTCTGCCCAAGAGCATGTATGAGGCACAAAAACTCCTTCGTGCACTTAAGATGCCATATGAGAAGATACATGCGTGTCCGAAAGGATGTATCTTATTCAGAAAAGAACATGCGGAAGCAAAATACTGTTCAAAGTGTGGATCCTCTAGGTTCATGGAGGTAGACGCTGGTGATGGTCAGAAGAGGCAGCTCACGGTCCCTGTGAAAATTCTAAGGTACCTTCCGTTCATACCGAGGATCCAACGGCTATACATGACCGAGGAGATCGCAAAACAGATGACATGGCACAAAAAAGGAAGAAGATACAATTCCGATAATCTTGTACATCCATCTGATGGTGATTCATGGATACATTTTGACAGGATTCATCGTAAGGAAGCGGAAGAGGCTCGTAATGTACGTGTGACACTGGCAACAGATGGGTTCAATCCTTATGGAATCGGGGCTGCACCATACAGTTGTTGGCCCGTGTTCGTTATACCGCTCAATCTCTCTCCCGGCGTCATCTTTCAACGACAGAACATTTTCTTGTCGTTGATAATTCCTGAAAACCCGGGGAATAAAATGAGTGTGTATATGGAGCCTCTGATTGATGATTTGGTCCGTGCTTGGGAGGAAGGGGTGCAGACATACGATCGAGCTACAAGGACAAACTTCAAAATGCATGTTTGGTTCCAATACTCTGTGCATGACCTGCCGGCGTATGGCCACTTCTGTGGCTGGGGTGTTCACTCGAAGTTTCCATGCCCAGTATGCAAGACAATTGTGAGGTTCATTTGGTTGAAGAAGGGTGGCAAGTTTTCTTCATTTGACCAACACCGACAATTCCTGCCTCTCGACCATCCATTCAGAAGAGACAAAAGAACTTTACGAAAGGTGTCGAAGTTACCAACCTTGCACCGCAGTTCATGACATGTGCCGAAGTTCGTCAAATGTTAGATGCTCTCGTGGTCGATGCAGAAAATGGTGGCTTTCTAGGATATGGTGAGCTACATGCCTACACTGAGCGCTCGGGCTTGTGGAGGCTCACCTATATGGATGACATTCTTTGCCCACATAACTTTGACCTAATGCACACTGAAAAGGGCATTGGTGAGCCTCTTTGGGCAACAATCATGGACATTTCAGATAAGACTAGGGACAACGTTAAGACACGAGTCAATCAAGCAACGCTATGTGATAGACCTAAGCTAGACATGGCTCCTCCTAAAACCGGCAAGTCATGGAGAAAGCCTAAGGCCGAATTCGTCCTGACGAGGCCTCAAAGGAAGGAAGTACTAGAATGGTTCAAAACCTTAATGTTTCCTGATGGGTTTGCAGCGAATCTGAGTAGGGGAGTGAACTTAACTACTATGCAAATCAACGGAGCCAAGAGCCATGACTATCACATGTGGCTTTAGAGGCTTCTTCCGGTGATGGTTCGAGGCTATCTTCCTGATCATGTGTGGCTAGTGCTGGCAGAGTTGAGCTATTTCTTCCATCGGCTTTGTGCTAAGGAGATACCTAAGAACGTGATTGATGACATGGAAAAAATGGCACCTGTGTTGCTGTGTAGGAGAAGATATTCCCACCAGGCTTCTTCACTCCGATGGTGCATCTGATTTTGCACCTTCCGTATGAGGCACAAATGGGAGGGCCTGCGCGGAATCGTTGGTGCTATTCGATTGAGAGGTGTCAAAAGGTTCTTCGAACGAAATGTAAAAATAAGGCCAAAATTGAAGCTTCCATTGCAGAGGCATACATTTTGGAGGAGGTGTCAAACTTCACATCAAAATACTATTCCGAAAACCTCCCGAGCGTGCATAATCCACCCCCTCATTACAATGTTGATGAATATGAAACGAACCTTAGTCTTTTCCAAGGGCAACTCGGAACTGCAATGGGTGCGACCCGCAAGACCTTGAAACATGAAGAGTGGCGCAAGATCATGCTATATGTCTTGACTAATCTTTTTAAGTTGAGCCGTACATGCGGTAAGTTCTCAACAACTTCTTAAATTATGGCTTACATGCTATATGTTCTGACCAACCCTTTTTTTCGTCGTTGGTATAGAGAATTTCATCTTAAATTCTGGCGTAAATCGAGGCCTCCTACACCGAACGAAATTGAGACACTACTTAGACATGGTGCGGGAAATGGAAAGCCCGATTTCATTTCTTGGTTCAAAGAGAAGGTATATATTGTCCAGTTTATCTCGTACTTAGCTTCATATTACAAGTTCGTCGTAATTAATGAAATATCCTGCTTTAACTTGTAGGGCCAAACCGATGCGTCCATGAGTGCCGAGTTGAGACAAGTTTCGAACGGATGTGCATATAGAGTCAGGTCATTTAAGGGTTATGACGTCAACGGATATCGCTTTCACACAACAAGCTACGAGCAGAGTCGTCCCAATCGAAAAACCACAAATTCCGGAGTTGTTACGTCCGGCCTTGATGGGGTCGAGTATTATGGAAAAGTTGAAGAGATTTATGAACTTGCGTTTCAGGGTTGCAAACCTCTTACTCTTGTCATTTTCAAATGCCATTGGTTTGACCCGGCAGCAGTGAGACGGATCCCTAATCTTGGGCTAGTCGAAATTCGCAACTCATCTGTCTATCCAGGAGACGATGTCTATATCGTGGCCCAACAGGCCACACAAGTTTATTATCTCTCATATCCGTGCCAAATCGACAACCGTCTCAAAGGTTGGGATGTTGTGTACAGGGTATCGCCACGCGGTAAACTGCCTGTTCCAAACGATGCCGATTACAACATAGATCCAACCACATATGACGAAGATGAGTTCTTTCAAGAAGATGGGCTAGAAGGGAGGTTTGAGATAGACTTAACCGATGTGACTGATATGGAAGTAGACAATGAAAGGGGTGTTCATGACAACGATGGAGATGAAGTTGATAATGTCAGGGACTTAGAATTACTAGAGCGGTTACATTTAGGCGACGACAGTGATGGCGACATTCCTCCTTTGGAGCACGGCCATGATGATATCGACCTGCGTGATAGTGATGATGAGACTAATGATCCTGCTGATTCCGATTATGATGATTATTTCTAATAGATGTATGATCCGTACTAGCTAAATTACTTTTCCTAATTTAATTTGATTTACCATGTCTATTATTTATATTTTAATTTAATTTATCATGATTATTTCTAATGCATTTTATTGGTTTTACTTGTTTTAATTGCAGGTGATTGGGCAAAGATGGTGGGCGGTTCGAAGTTGGTGAAGTCGATGACCGATATTTACAATGAGACCATCAAGGGTCGACGCAGAGGTGGAGGCAAGGGTCGAGGGAGAGGTCTTGTACTATATTGCTTATAAATTCGCATTGCATTTATTAAACTGTTTTAAAATAATAATGCGAGCCTGGATATTTGCAGGATTTCTATAGATGCGACCCTGGATACAAGGCCCGAGCGACTCAGGTGGCACGTAATGTTTGTCAGAAACTTGTCAAGGACATGCACTACGAGGGCCGCGTCCAGACCGTGATTGATTACCACGCCGCCCGTCACATCAGGCTTGAGAAGAAACAGGCAAGAACCATATTTCTGACCAGGGAACAATACATCTTGGTAAATATCGAACTCTAACTATGATTTCTCATGATACTTGCTACGTTTAATTTGACGTTCTAATATGTCATATACTTGATGACTTGTAGGCGATTCCGTGGTGGTGCGCCGCGCATCTCCAGTGCTGGGAGCAGATTGTCGACAACTGGTGCCATTCTGACTGGGCGGAGAAGCACAACGCCGCCCGAGAGCGGCGTTTGATGATGCCGGGTGTCGCACACCATCAGGGCAACCTTAGCCTACAGGAATATGCGGCAAGATGGGTATGCCAACTCATTTCTTTATTCTAACGCTCAATGTGGCATAAGTTCTAATCATTTGTATTATTTTTTTCGCAGTCGGCAAATCACGGTGGCCAACAGATTAACACTTTTGAGGCTTTTGCTTTGTCCCACTAGGGCAAGGCGACTGCCGACATCCAGTATAACCCGGAGGACCCGCCCGAGGCGTACAGCAATCCGACCGTCCACAGCCGCCTCAGTTCTTACTCTGAGGTGGGAAAGGAGGTCCATGGTCCAGACT
Source organism: Eragrostis nindensis (assembly GCA_012490785.1). Lineage (NCBI taxonomy): Eukaryota > Viridiplantae > Streptophyta > Magnoliopsida > Poales > Poaceae > Eragrostis > Eragrostis nindensis. Next base: position 53,792 of record JAAXCT010001831.1, read on the forward strand.
GGGATCCGAGGGCACAGGACCTCGATGGAGAAGTCGTCATGAGGGCGGGAGGAGGCAAGAAGCATGGGCGGTACTATCTCGGCGACAGTGTACTCAACACGGCTAGTACTCCCACGCTGTCCCAGATTCGAGCACAGACCACGAGCGCTGGCCCGACCATACGTGAATGACCGACTGTTTACCAGATGCAGACGCAGGCCCTCCAGGTAATCTGTGTTTTAATTATTGTTCGTTCAATAACAACTTTTGTTTTCTTCTGTTTTATTCATTGGTCGTTCATTTCCGATATTGTAGGCACAGGTTCAAGAAGAGAGGATGAGACGGGAGGAGCTGGAGGCAAGGATGCAGCTGATGCAGGCTGAGCAACAGGCGCGGATCGAGGAGGCCCAGAGGCAGAGTCAGGAGCAGCTGGCGGCATTTTACTCCTACATGCAAGCTCAGTTTGCACAGCTGGGTCACCCTCTGGCACCGATGCCGTTTCCTCCACCAATTAATCTTGTATGACACACGTAATCTATTCTTCTTTGTGCAGCCTCTCCCTCCGTCCGCGGCGTCAAATGATGGGCCTCGCGACCAAGATCCGGCGCTTTGTTGTACTTTGTTCCCACCTTCGCGGTGATTGGTGCTTATGGACTTATTAGTGACTATTTATGGTTGTTGTTGAACTATTGGTCGTGAACTTGATGTATTTGTGATGTTTGTGGACTTAATGGTACATTTGTGGACTTGTGGACATTTGTGATGCTTAATGGTGGTTGTGGCTATTTGTGAAGCATAATGGTGGATTTGCGTATATATATGAACTGCCTGTGATGATGATTATTGTCAGTTTATGCGACCGAGCAAATAAAACCGGTCGCTGAAAATATACTTTGCCGAGTGTAATGACCATAACACTCGGCAAAGAGACCAAGCTTTATCGAGTGCTATGACCATAACACTCGGCAAAGACTACCTCTTTGCCGAGTGTTATGTCTATTACACACAGCAAAGAGGCAGGCTTTGCCGAGTGTCTTTTGGGGGGACACTCGGCAAAGCCCCAGCTTTTGCCGAGTGTCTGTGAGAGGGACACTCGGCAAAGTCTGGGGCTTTGCCGAGTGTCCCACGTGAGACACTCGGCAAAGGTCCTGCCTTTGCCGAGTGTCTAACCCTTGACACTCGGCAAAGCCTGGAGCCTTTGCCGAGTGTCGACACTCAGCAAAGGCTCCGTCAGCCATCAAACGGCCGTCAGACGCTTTTTTTTGCCGAGTGTGGGCCCAGACACTCGGCAAAGACTTTGCCGAGTGCCCGATAAAAAACACTCGGCAAAGAGGGCGTTGCCAGCATTTGCTTACCCATGTGCTCTTTGCTGAGTGTAACACTCGGCAAAGGCTTTGCCGAGTGTTTTAGTGCCTTTGCTGAGTGTCTCCGACACTCGGCAAAGGAGGGATTTCCTGTAGTGTAACTCGGTGCTGGCGGTGGCAGTGGCACTCGGAAGGTTGGTGCGGAAGAAATTGAAGCCGTTGCGGAGGCTGAGCTTGCAGTCATCATATTTGGTCTCCCTGATCGTGGTGGTGCAGGGCCAGCGGTGTATGCCGGCGAAGTGGTCAAGTAGCATCTTCATGGAGCCGGCAAAGCTGTAGGCCTCGCCGGGGCAGCGGAACCGTGAGCACGCCATGCACGTTTGCTGGTGGCGCTGCTGCTCGTGGTAGGCCGGCCTGGCGGTGCAGCCGGAGGCGGAGTTGGGGCACGAGATGTGGATCGACTCCACCAGGCGCTCTAGGGCATAGCACCGGCGGAACCCACCGGTAGTGCCGCCACATACATGGCACTTGTTGGGGGCCGTGAGCTTCTCTCGGCATGGTGAGCACACAAAATGCCCCACCTCGCACTGCAAACATAGGGTCATTATCACTCAAAAGAAAAAAAAACAAACATAGGGTCATTATGTGCATTCGAGATAAACTTTCTGGCCATCAATGAAGAAATAGAGTATATGAGTTTGTTCATAAGAGAGATTCAATATATTTTCTTGTGAGTAAAATTTTAGGCTTTATTTAGTTTCTTTGAGATGTTTAAGTGTCTTCAAATGGAGATACAAATAGAGATGCCTACTATGCTTAAGATCAACTCCAAAAGACTCTATATTTTTTCTAACTTATAGAAATAGAGATGCCTCAGGGAGTTGCATGTTTTACATCACATTCCCTACATTTTAGCTGCCTCAATTTTTGTATGATTACATATGATGGGATTTGAGCTCCGCTGGAGAGTCAGGTGTATGTGAAATTTATTTCTGCCAGTAAATGAATTTTACCAGTAAACCTAGCAAACCCGAAACAAGTAAGTAGGGTTGGAGGTGACCTTACATTCTCTAATTTACACTTGTAAACCGGAGTTGGATCCACAATTCTTGGTGAAAATTGTATCTATCCATGTAAGACTGCCTACCTACCGCTAAAATCGGACCAGAGCTGTGTAATGTTTTTTAGCCAACAATATTTTTTTTTTGCGACCGACAACATTTTTTTATTACAAAGATACACAACAAGGATACATATTCTAGAAAGAAAAAATGCACACCTATCAGTCAGAAAGAGGTTGATGCATGGATGGATCTAGTTAAATTGTTATCCTGGAGGCCCTCGTTGTGACGAGGAAAAACTATAGATTCGTAAATCCTAATATCAGTACTTTGGTTGTTTTAATTAGGTAGGCAAGTGGCAGGTTGAAACATTTACAGTGGCGATCTTTATGTATACTAGTCCAGCCGCCCGTGCGACTGCACAGGCCAGCGAAATTGGATACTACTATATATGTGAAAACCATATACTTGTGGTGGAAGTATCATCTTTGTCTTCAGAATTACCTTTTTAGGCTTTTCTTTTTCAAATATATTGGTAACAACTTTTACCAACATCAAATACAAAAACATGATATGTATTTATATATCAGTGTCCCCAATCTTAATTCACCACACAATTTAATGGATTAGATATTTTATCTCCTATCTATAGGCTGCAATTTAAATAAAATTTATAGTTAATTATTCTTTACTTCCCTGTATATTTTTATTAATGTGAGTGTTTTTTCAAGGTTGTATTAATGCTAGAATTTTTAATCTCTTATCTTGTAGCTTAATATAGGGCTTATGAGAACACAACACAGCATATTGTATTACTTCTCCTTGACACATCTAGAATCAATTTGAAGACCGTCGCTTAATAGAGACCTTGAATTATAGCAATATGCTTATTCCTAGTAGAGGGGTCTTCATACCTTGTTCACGTGATGGGAGAGCTGCGTCTGGCCCCTGGGCATGTTTCATTGCCGATGACCTTTGATTCGAGGCTACGTGCTGCATCTTTACGCCGATCGAGCAGCACCGCCGTTGTTGCTCTAGGGAGTTGGGGACGATAGGATCAGGATCATCTCTTGGTGTGTCCTTATTTTGGGTTACAACCTGGACCATTGGCTAGAGGATTATCGTCCCTGTCGCATTTAATTAATTAACAGCATGCATGACTTCGAGGCGTTCAACACCATGGCTGGATCAAGCGTGCATGCGTCTGGACGTCTGGTGTTGTGGAAGATCAACGTGACGGTAGCGTTGTCGTTCGTTGGCCCGTGCTTGTTCAGGTTCCAGCAACGTGAGGATGGAAGACATGAACTGCAGAGTCTGTCTGATTTACGTTTGCTTCTTGGACTCTGCCACCCCATGTTGTATAAGGAAAACATCAAGTTACGAAAGTCGGACTACTGTTATTTGGACTACTTTTAGATATTATCTATGGCTATGGTTTGTCGAGTATCCCAATTAGTAAATACTAGAAAATTGGCGCACAGTTAGCGCGCCTTATGGCCGTTTGCGTTGTATAGTTTTTGTGCGCATATTGGTTCAACAGGCATGATTTTGTACGTACCAGTCTACTTGATTTATTCACCTAGGCATGACATGATAAAATTGGTAAGAGAAACAAGGTATCTACTGTTTTTCTCCTTAGTCTAATTATTTCCATTCGATGTGTTAGTTCAAAAAATAGGGCAATTCCAATCAAGTAGTATAGCTACAGGCTAAAACGAATTAGTTACGATATTCAGTCATGATAATTATTTCAACTGGCCTGACTGAAATTCATGTTCTATCAGCTCGAAGGCAAAACAATTTCTGGAACATTGCGAAGCATAGAATTTCACTTGCTCATACATACTTGAAAGGCCCGCCTAGCATTTAGTGTGACTCTTGCTTAATACATATGAAACACAATAGGGCAATGTAAGAGCATTGTATGAAGTTTTGAACCATAATAAACTCTCATTTATCAAATTGTTACAATGCCAGAGCCATAAAAAATTCTAACAAGCTACAATTTTGGATATTTGCTAGTTCAACCTGTTCCAGCGGTGCCACAGCTTTAGTTTAACCTGTTGTAACGAACATGGATCACAACCACCATTGTATGATTGTATCGGGCTGAAGCAATAACACATTTGAAGGTTGAATAAAATCTTGTGAAGTTACAGTAAAACTCAAGCGTGATGTTCCCATGATTTCTTAATATACTTTGGTAAAGACAAATTTTAGACTGAATAAGACATGCAACTAAAATTCCCTATGCAATGACAGAAAAACCCGACATTGGGCCATACTTTGACTCCCTCATCTCTGATAATGAGGCTGAGTATAAAATTTATGAATGACTTCATCACAATTCAAATGGACTGCATTGCTGTACTTCAGATGAATGGATAATTGTTATACAACGAGCAATAATGATACCACAAACTGATTCCATATAGAACAGGTATGGGCGAGTAAAGCCAATGGGGTATTAATTCTACACTTTCAGGGAACTATAAGCTTCACATGTCCAAGACTACGATCCCAAATTCTGAATATAATACCTATATACTGAAAATTCGTTTTTTCTTTTCTGAATCCTATTATACATCATCTATGATAGCTACTATTGAAGAGTAAATAGAAATTGAATAGCTAAACTTTAGTTTATCGACCATGGATTTTAGTTCATACCTTCTAGCATTTCCTTTTATCATCAATTCAGTGCTTTAGTTCAGAACTGGATGACCTCGTAGGACATGGTCACAGGCATCCATAGGCACTGAAACTTCCCTGCATAGTTGAACATGCCTATCTCTCGCACAGAAATGCGCTCAGGCATGTTCTAAAAAATTCTCGCACAGAAATACCTGTGATGGTTTCCAACGCCAGGCATGCCTGACAGTCCATCTGCATGTGGAGTACGTAGCACCTGAGCATGACGGTGGTGATGATGCCGAGCTAGGTACAGTTCTGAGATCGGCGTAGTTGATGTTGCTACTGAAGACATATCGTCGAACAATTGGTGGACAGGGTGTGTAGATGGAAGTGTCATTGTTGAATAAAACAGCAGCAGCGCCAGCGAATCTGAGGACTTCGGTGGTCATGGATGAAATCAGGCCCGTCGTCTGCTTTCTCGCTGACCTGTGAATGAACTCGGTGTTGAGGAGGACGTTGAGGGCAGCATCTGCGCGGCTGCGAGTGCCACTAGGACGCCGATATCCGTATCTTTGTTGTTCTCCTCATGGCGATCGCACATCGACGGCGAAGCAGATGCAGGCAGAGGTGATCGGCGACGCAAAGTCACGAAAGAGAAAGGCACATAATTCACAGAGCCGCTACTGATGCCTGCTGGAGCCTCACGTCACGGCGGCCCGAGCCGGGATGAGCGCGCGTCTCCCGGAAGGTAGCTGGCGGGCGCAAAGCAGATGGACCAAGCACGGCAGCGTGTGGCAGGAGGCGACGAAGGGTCTAGAATTTAGAAGCAGATTCTTTCACCTGACATATGGTTGCTTAAAGTTTACCACTCACCATTAATCCGACGGTCGAAATTTTTTTTACTGACGTGGACCATCTCAAAGTGGGAGAATGCGACCGCATTGGGAGAGTTAAAGATAAGATTTGGATATTTTTTATTATTTCTAATTAAACCATTTTTTCTCATAATGGCATGGTGTGTAATTTAGAAAAAGTTGTAAGGGATAATTTTGACTAACTATTTTATAATGGTAGAGGTGGGTAATTTAAATCATGTTAGATCCAAAGGCTATCATTTGTATTACTTTAATTTGTACGGTCGGATGTTTTGCTTTTTGTGAGAATTTATAGGATTTTCTTTCGATTAACATGGAGGCCCTCAAAAGGAGCCTCCAATTAGTAAATATAAGATAGATAAGGTAGCAGGGTTCACAGAAAAATTAATTCATAACCTGGAGAGGAGATGGTTTTGCCACCCGTACGTAGTCCATGAACATGTGGAGGGTTTAGGGCTTACCTGGAAAATTGGGGGCTTCAGCGGAAGGAAGCAGATGCCGCAGTCGAGTGCGTCGGGGTCCTCCAACATCATGTCTGCAAAGCGATTGTTCACCGCTTTCGCTGGCTTCTTGTCCTCGTCGACAGCTTCACTCGTGCTTGCTTGCTTGGATGTCTTCTTCAGCGATCCGACGGTCTTCGGCATCGGCGCTTCTGGTTGGGGTAACGACTCACCATTGCCACGCTTCACCATGGTTAACGATTGTTTTCTTGACTGGATGGTTAGAGTTGACGACGTCTTCTCCAGTGCTCTCTCTATCAATCTATCAATATATAGAAATAGGTAGGTTTAGCGAGATTGTTGTGCATTATTTGATCTCGATCTTCTGTCAATCTATAGCATACCATATTCGTAATCCCAAGTCCCAACAACTACTCATACCCTGCAAAATAGTACTTCCTCTGTTAGAGCATCTCCCTAGTTCCTAGGCTCAACCCATCCTTTCCAAAAACCTCCTCTTAGGATTCTCCGTTTCACGCATGCCTTCCTCTTGCTCTTACTTCGCTCATATTAGCGCCACCGCGATTCCGTGGGAATCATTGCAATTAAAAAGGACGCACCTTCGCACACAATTTTCGTGGCTGACCCTGTCGTAACCCTACTTTCCAGATATTTCGAAGGCTATGTTAGGAAATCTCCGAAGACTTGTCTTGCACGTCAAGGCTTTAGAGATATGTTCCGATCTCTTTACTGTTGTAAGGCAGCCGAGTTGTAATTAAGGGTTGTTATCCTTCGGGAGGCCCGAACCAGTATAAACCTCTGTGTGTTCTTAGATCGATCTCGATTCCCTACGTTGCTCCCACGATCCAAATATCTGCCGAACACCCCGTTCAATCGGGTGACGACAGCGGCGCACCAGGTAGGGGGGCAGCGTCGAGATTCCGTCTAGATCACCAGATGGCATCTGTTAACAACATGAAGTTTCCCGTCGGCACCGAATTCCGGTTCGGATCTTTCGTGTTCGTCGCCGATGAAGAAGGCGATCTTCAACAAGCAAACCCGCCAGTCGCGCAGGAGGCTGGCGGAATTGATGGCTACGATCAACCTGGAGGAGAACGCTGAGCAGAAGACGCAAGAAGCGCCGTCTCCGGGAAGCAGTGGCCGTTTGGGTTGATGAACTCGGCGGACGCTTTCCAGGAGGCTGCATGGGTATCGGGCTCTTCTTCGGAAACCCACCCGGAAGTGGAATTCTACTCGAATCCATATTCTGGCTCTGCCCTAGAAGAACAAGTTTGCAAGGCTATCCAGGAGGGAAGCTACTTCCCCGGCTTCGGTCTCGGCTTTCCTGGTCACGATGATGAATCATGGGCCAGCGATGATTGTCCAGAGATCGGGGAGGGTTTGGAAGATGTGGAAGAGTACTCCTGGGAGATCTGCATGGCGGGACGCGCTACTGATGAAGTGTCCAACAATGTCCGCACAATCGGCTCCATCATGTCCAGGCTTCGACAACCACAAGCTGCACCATCTAACATCACGCCGCGCTACCTAAACCCTGCATTCGATGCGGTTCGGTTGCAAACGACGCTGGAGTCCCTTCACCGGCTGGCCCCTGACGGGTCCCCGATGGCTTCCTTGATCCAGCAAGCTGCCGAGCTAGCCCGGAGACTCCAGGCACCACAGCAGGACAATCAAATCGCAGCGGCGCCAGCACGTGCGGCTTCAAGCATCCATGATCGGCGCGGGCCTACAAATGTTCGGGGCAATCAAGCGTCTTCGCATGGGTCTTCGTCTCAGTATCGGCGGAATCAGAGGCAGCTAGCGCCTAATGATGCCCGCCACCAACTGAATCAACGTCAAGCTGTACCAGTACATCAGCGCCTGGGAGAGCGGGTGCAGCAGAACCAGCCGGCCCGTTCTCGATCTGTGGGACCCCCGCAGAGAAACGCTTTCGAACTCCCGCCTGCTTATTCGGCTCTGGGGCGATATCTCCGAACGGTGCAGTGGCCTGACAAGTTCAAGCCCAACACCATTGAGAAGTACGATGGCACCACTGACCCTGGTGAATTCCTTCAGATCTACTCCACTATCATTGATGCGGCAGGGTGTTGACGGTCCTTAGAGCATAAATCTAACCGTCAATTACCTGCATAAAAGAATAAAAGTAAACACCAAACATAGTGGTAGGGGTTTATTACTAACCATTTCCACGAGTGTCGGTGAATTTGTGAGTGCAGCTGCATTTCATAGGAAAACGGAGAAAAGGAAGCATAAAAGGCCTACTTTGGAAACACCGATTTTCCCCGGAATAAAGATATCTCCCCAAAAGCCCAATATCAAGGAGATATGAAGAAAAATCATCTCTTCGAGATCCTCAATAATGGTAGAGAGATATGGATCCACAAATCAATCCAAATCATATCAAGGATATTCCAGAGGATACACCACTCCGAGAAATCAGCATCGGCAGCCGAGCAAGATATGGATCAAACGTCCTACGAAACTTAACCAAATTGGGCCATAGCACCAAGATCACTCAATAGGACATCAAGGAGGACCTCTCGGTAAAAGCCCAAGACCAAATGGGCCAAGGGGGGGTCGGCCGACTGTTGACACCAAAATTTGGACAGAACACATTGGCAGTGAATAGCAGGGTGCGCGCCGGGTTAGAGGATTTTGTACAAAGAGGTGGCCCACCAAAGATCATGAAGCCGAAGAAAACGTGCGCGTGTGCGTGTGGGTCTGTTTGTTTTTTTAAATTCCTTTTCTAGATTAAGAAAGAACTGACCGAGTTGTGGTCAAGTAGGAGTCGTGTTTAAGTCCAAATCGGACTCTTTGCCTCGGGTGTATAAATATAAACCCAGGTGCTTGTAATCAAAACAATCAATACAATCAACTCTTCGGCGCACCGCCACAACTTCTCGACGGGTTTTTTCGTCACCGGCGTCCATCGGGGCTCCGGCTCGACTGGATCTCGTCAGGTAAGCGCATCGATCTAGTTATGTCAACTTGTCCATGATTAAGATTGATGTGGCTGCTAGTTATCCGGTAATCTAGATCAATCTAGGGTTTGCATTACGCATCGACTGCATGGAATTGTTTAAGACCTGGTCCAATTCTTTGTCACGGTTAGTTGACCTGTCCTCGCCGCGACCTTGTTGCCGATTGCTGATGTCGATTTCTGTTTGATCTGGTTATTCGAGTCACGGTTAAGGTATTTGGTCGATTAGATCTGTTCTTGGCGACTGGGTAGGCAGTTTGACTTGTCCTGTCTGCTTCGCTTAGTTGACGTGTCCTCGGTGAAACAGTTGCTAAGAGCTAGATTTAATTTGCTAAGTATCTGGGATCGGTAGTTGCCGATTATACTTGTACTTGCCGATCGTGTAGAGCAGTTTGACATGTCCTGTTCTACTTCACTTAGTTGACGTGTCCTCGGTGAAGCGATTGTCAGGTTATGGGTATAATTAGTGGTTACTGGTTTAACCGTTCTTTCGGGGTGTTTAGCCGATTGCTTACCACGTTCAGATCTATGCTTGCATGCTTTTAAATTGCTTTTATTCGTTCAAGTATATGTCTGAGCCTTCTTTCGTCAATGTCGATTCACCTTATCATGATACTTGCCGATAGATCTTGCCGATCGCATGCTTTGCCGATTGCCGATTCTGTTGCATGCCTTGCTTTATTTATCGCGCGAGTACTTACTGTTGCGACATGTCGATTCGTTTCTAGCCGACAGCCGAGTGCTTATTTTTTATTATATTTTACTCACTAACATCGGCTGGGTTACGCATCGGCCTGTCCGGGGCCGATAGTCCGGGAATTTTACACGCTTTTCTTGTCATTGTCGATTTGCAGGGAAAATCGACTGGCACGCTCCGGAATTCACCGCGTTCCAAGTTTTGGTCCTGAACAGAGTTGAGCAAATCTCTCAGGCCACGTGTGCGAGCGGTAGAACACACATTTTACCGTCAACACACTTTTTGGCACGCTCGGTGGGACAGATCAAGTTCTTAGAAGCAGATGGCGTTCATTCAAGCTGTTGCTGATGATGGTACTTTGCTCGTTGATACAAAGGGCAACAAGATCATGATTCCTGCACCTTTTGTTCGAGATGATAAAGATTCTTCTGAAGTCACTGACAACAATGAGCTCAATGCTTGGGAGAAGATGTCTTTGGATCAGAAAAAGGCATATCAGAGTTATCTGTACGATTGCCAAGTGAAGTACTTTGAGACCATCAAGATGACACGTGGCAAGATTACATCAGTATTGGCTTCGCCAGTGGTAATGAGAGCAGAAGAGTTGGCTACAATCAAAGCTGCGAAGATGCCGGATCAAGCTCTGTTGGATGAAGTTGTGAATACTGCGGTTCACAAAGCTTTCATTAACCAGTCAGGGGTGCTTGTTAACACTCTGTACAACATGCTCAAGGCATTTGCTGATGGGACCTTGCAGTTTGATTCTGGATTTATGGGGCCATCATTTACTTTACCACCTACTACTCCAGCACGTCCTGCACCTCCTAGTAGTCAACCCACAGCTCAAGAAGAGACAAGTGCGGCTGGTCAACAGAGGCAACCACATGGCATGCCGCCAGAATTGTGGTCTCCAAGTGCTCAAGCTTTGGCTGCAGGAGCAGCTCGGGTATCGGCGCCAAGTCTTATTGATGCGCCGATGTCTGCGCAGAGGGAAGTAGCTGGTGCAGCTAATGAACCAAGGACGAGTCAAACTCCTCAGACAAGATATCATTTGGCTCCCAATGTCAATCCTGCATTGTTCAACCAGGAGATACCGCAAGGCTATCATAGAGTGGCAGACTATAGTGAGCACTACACCAGGGAGCAACCTGCTCAAGTTCAGCCACAACCGCAGCAGCCATCTCAGATGGCTGGGGGGCAAGTGCAAAATTCATCAGAAGATATAGTTGCCAGGCTGGCTGAAGTCATGAAGGAGCAGTTTGATCTCAAGCCCAAGGAGCAGAGCTTTCTGTATCGACGTCCATATCCAGAGTGGATGGAACAAGTTGCTCTGCCACATCGTTACAAGCTGCCAGAATTCTGCAAGTTTTCTGGGCAAGACAATGTGTCCACAGTGGAGCACATTAGCAGATATTTGGCACAGTCGGGAGAGGCATCGGCACAAGATGCATTGAAGGTCCGTCTGTTTCCTCTGTCGTTATCTGGATCGGCATTCTCATGGTTCACATCCCTCCCTGCGGGATCCGTGCGGAATTGGGCCGATTTGGAAAAGAAATTCCACTCTTATTTCTTTACTGGCATGGCAGAGTTGAGCATATCAGATTTGACGGCTGTTCGTCAGAAGGCTGGAGAGTCAGTTGCCGATTTTGTCCAAACATTCAGAGTCATCCGTGGGAGGTGCTATAACCTGAATCTGACGGATCGGCAAATGGCCGAGATTGCTTATCAGGGTTTATTGCCTCAAATCAGAGATAAGTTTGCACCTCAGGAAGTCGATGGCTTAGCACAGCTCTTTCAGAAGGCGTCGATTCATGAAGGGCGTGTTCAGAATACACGTGGCAGACAGTTCCAGGCGGCTTATGCCGATTATTCTTCTGATTCTGATGACGAAGCTGAAGTTGCTCTTGCTGAGTGGACCAGGAATAAAAAGACTGTTCTCTGTCCATGGGTCAAGCAGAAGGCAGAAGAAAAGAAATATGACTTTGATATCAATAAAGCCGACAAGATATTCGATCTGCTGCTACAAGAGAAGCTTATTCAACTCCCACCTAATCACACATTGCCTCCAGCTGAGGAGTTGAAGAAAATCAAGTGGTGCAAGTGGCATAATACTCCCTCTCATCACACCAATGAGTGCAAGGTGTTCAGGCAACAGATCCAATCGGCAATTGAGAGTGATCGCATTAAATTCTCTGGTCAAAAGCCGATGAAGATTGATGGGCATCCTTTTCCAGTCAACATGATCGGTGGGTCTGCTGGATTGATCGGCAAATACTCAAGGAAAAGAGAGAGGGAAGACAGAAGGACTAGTGATAATGACTTCGATCCACACTGGAACTGTCCTTTCTTCCAGTACTGTTGGGAGCAGGGTATGAAGTTGCCACCAATTGAAGGCTGTCCGGGTTGTAGCAGAAGATCTGGGGATTTGTACAGAGAAGTTGGTACTTCAAGCCGAGTCCCTATGCGGAGACAGCATGATCGCTTTGAAGGAAGACCAGCATCAAGGGTTTCTGTGCATGAAAGGCTTGGTCCTGTTAATCAAGTTGAAGATTATGAAGAAGATCAGGGCGAGTTCACGGAAGAAGGTCAATGGTGTCCGAGTGGTATTTTTACCAAGACTCAGAAGAGAAGAGTACAGAGGGCACGTTGCCGGGAGCTGAACAAGGAAGTGAACCAAGAGGATGATCATGACAAGGAGCCCAAGTCAAAAAAGGTATGGAGACCAAAAGTCAAATCTCAAGTACATGAAGTTGAAGCTCCTGTCAATATGGTATTTATGCTGCCACGAGAATTTAGTTCTTTGGACATTAATGAGTCGGAAGAAGAAGCTTCTGCCGAGTTGTTATTGGGTCCACAGCAGGCAGTGTTTGAGAAGCCGTCTGGTGTTGATCATCTCCATCTGAGGGCTCTGTACCTTAATGGTTTCGTCAATGGCAAGCCGATGAGCAAGATGATGGTCGATGGTGATGCTGCTGTCAACGTTTTGCCGATGGCAACGTACAGGAAGATCGGCAAACTGCCTGAAGAGCTGACCAAAACCAACATGACATTGAGGGATTATGGGGGCAGGACCTCTGAAGTCAAAGGAGTCACCAACGTCGAAGTCACTATTGGAAGCAAGACCTTGCCGACAACATTCTTCGTAATTGAAGGCAAAGGATCGTACGCCGTACTGTTGGGTAGGGATTGGATTCATGCTAATTGCTGTATCCCTTCCACAATGCATCAGCTCCTTATCCAATGGATCGGCGACAAAGTGGAAACTATTCAGGCTGACAAATCGGTGAGTGTGGCTACTGCTGACTTCTTGCTGACGATGGTTGAAAGCTTGCCGTGCATATCAGGAACTTACTGGGAAGGTGAAGCACTGGATGTTACCGATGAAGGTGTTTGCATCACTGAAGGATCGGCAACTCCACGGTTGCTGTAGCAGTTACCAGATATGGGTGTTGATCGGTTGATGGAAGTGAAGAGCGATGCAATCGACAATCAGCCGATCGGCGAAAGAGATTGGAATTCAGCCGAGCGCTTAATGCGAAGTACTTAAAGTATATTACCTTATTGGTAGATCTTTAAAGTGTTCGGTTGAGTTTTATCAGAGCCGACGTTAAGGGTGTCGCCTTTAAGATGGCCGATGCTAATGGTATCGCCCTTAGAGGAAATATATAAAGGAAAAAGCAAAGGAGCATGAAAATATTTATTACAAGACTAAGTTTACAGGTACTCTTGGATCTTGCCGATGGCATTTTTTCGGATCTGCTCGATGCTGTTTATGAATTTGAGGTCTTGCTCCATCGAGCCGATATCCGGATGAAGCACCAAGAACTGTTGGCGTGCTAGATCCTTAGCCGATGACAGAGCGCCTTCTTGAGTTGATATCTCAGCAGGGAGAAGGGTCAGCTTATCTTCTTCAGCCTTGATTTCTTGTTCTTTGGCTTTTACTGCGGCTTGAAGATCTGTAAGTTCTTTCTTCAGTCGATCCAGTGCAGTTTGGATCTCTGCAGGCTTGTTCTTCAGCTCATTGAGCTTGGCTTGCTCAGTTTGAACCTGGGAGTCGGCGTTAACCAAAGCTATCAGACGATCTGATCTATCAGCCCTTTCTGCCATACGTCGTTGGACTTTGATGATTTCAAGCTCATAATAGTCGATGTGCGCGGCAGGGTGCAGAGCTTCCAAGAGATCGTCTGGGATCAGATTACGGATCTCCTTAAATCGGCCCAAAACTGGTCCGATGTCGGATGTTAGCACTTCAATAGTTGGCTCTGATAGCCTTTCAGAGATTTCCCTTAAAGTTGTCTTTACCTCGTCAGGGAGATAGGGCTTCGAAGAAGCCGATGAACCCAAGTTGATGGCCGATGTATGAGGATCCGATGTCTGAAATGAGAAGAGAATCATGATGTATTCAAGGGTAAATGATTGAAAAAGGGTTTGATTGGTCTTACTGTTGTCTCTGTATCGGCGCGAGGAGATGCTGGGATCTGCATGCCCACTAGGCCAGATGGAAGGTTGAAATCTTGTCTTGTTTCTTCTCGAGGGGGAGAGTTATCTTCGGCCGATGCATGAGGATTTTCAAAGCTGATAGCAGTATGATCTTGAGCTGGCGATGCCTGGGTAGTCGTGTTGGGATTATCATGGGCGTTAAGATCCTGCAAACCGAAGTAAGTATTATTTTAATGGAAATACGAATTATCTAAAAGTGCGTCAGTAAGAAAGGGACCTGGGCTATCTCATCGGCGGATGGAGATGCGAAGGCCGATATTGAGCTTTGGCGGACCTTGCGAGTGGCTTGGCGTTCAGGTTGTCGGCGAGGAGCAGGTACAAGTTGCCTTGGTGCTCGATGGGCTGTTGCACGCTTCGGAGCTGGAGGCTTGTTTGCAGCTGCTGTCGCCTTTCTTTTCTTCGGCGCTGGCAAGATGATGTTCGGGGTAGCCGATTCCCGGAGGTATTGAACAGGGTTGCCGTCGCGGCCAACGGGAGTTGCTTCATCTGCAGACTGAATCAAGGAAAGGAAATTAGCATGGTTATTGCAAGCTCATATATAATAGATGCATATGAGATACTTGAGATTAGTACCTCTTCATCAGCAGGAAGATCCAGAGGAGTCAAGTATGTCGAGCACTTGAGGTGGAGGAGATGTTGGCGCCATTCTGCCCACCAGGAGTTGAAGGAGCTTGAACTGAAGGGCTTCAGGATGATGTCGGCACAGTCGCCGATAGGGATGACGTCTGTCAAATGAGATAGTCTCAAGTAATCCGTCCTATTGGCGATGGGGGCTCTGATCTTCAGTTTGCCGATGAAAAATAGGCCGATGGGGAGTTGACCTAAGCCAAGCTGTCTGGCGCAGACAGAAGGGTGACACAATTCATAAGAAGGTCTTTTGTTCTTGCCTGAATGAATCTGAGTTGGAAGGATGCGAGGTTTGATATATGCAAGGAATTGAGCTTGTGATTCTTCATCTTGCAAAGGGTTATCAGGGCGGAAAGAAGATGGAACATCAAACTCCATCATGTTCTGGTATGGGAACCAGATTGTCACTTTGGAGCGGAAGCCGTAATAGAAGAGCCTGAACCAAAGGCGCAGTGACTCAGCCGATGACCTTTCCCCGGGGATGACGGCTACGGCTTCGCCAAAAGATAAGCATCGGCGTCGGGTTGGTTCTTCTGATTCTGGCTGAACATTGGGGAATGTTCTATTCTCAAGAGGAGGAAGAGTGGCAGCCTTTGAAGAATATAGGACAAGCCAAAGCTGGATGAACCACCAAGGACCACCAAAATTCTCTACGGGTTGGTTGATGGATAACTTTCTGGCCACTTGATGCAAAAGCTGATAGGTGGCGCCAAGTAAATATTGCCCTAAAGGGAGCTTTGTACCCCCAGCAAGGAGTTCAGCTAGATTCTGCATGTTCTGTGTGGGGCCACAGGATGATCCACAAAAAAGATATCTATCTAGCCACATCATCAGAAAGGCTGCGTGCTCCTTATCGGTTACTGGTCCTGTGGTATTGCTGTATTTGGTGATGAAGCCCTTCCAGCCCCCAACGCCTTTGGATTGGAAGTTATGGGTCAATGTAACTTGTAAGTTGTCAGGAGAGAAAGAAGTGGCAACATCAAGATCCGTGAGCATGGTCACGTCCATAAGAGTAGGAGACATGGGGCCGTGACCAAACGTATATGCGTTAAGGGCATCAGACCAGAAATAAGACGAAGAGATCAACAAGGGATCGTTTCTGGTTGTTTCGGCGATAGATAAATTGATGCAGTGGTCTATGCCTAGAGCAGTCCAGTTAGCAAGTTTGGCCTGGCGAACTCGACAATACCAATTCTTCCAGCCAGGGAGGGTGCTAGGCCAAGATCTGAAGCTGCTACTCCATTGTGAAGGGTTAAGCAAGGTATTTTTGAAGGGGATCCTAAAAGTCTCGGATCTAATAAAGTGAGTGGGGTCCTCATCACCCATCGGCCCTAGGAAATAAAATTTCAGAACAAAGGAGGGAATCACGAGTTGCGCCCTAAGATTCTGAAAAGAATGCAAAAGGAAATGCAATGAAGAACTAATGGCGGAAAAAATAAATGGATCTAGGGTTGCTGAAGAAATAAAATTGTATGCGGAGGCAATGGCTTACCTCAGAGATGGAGGCAGTAAGCACAGACGGACGTCTTGTACGGGCCTCGACATCGGAGTCGGAAGAAGATCGATGCGCCATTTTCTTGATCCGGTGATGGCGACGGCGCAGGAGAGAGAGAGAGGCGATAAGGAGTGGCTTCTTTGAGAAGGGACTGGAGGAAGAAGAAGAAGATGAAGGGTTGGTCTCGTATTTATGAGATAGCGAGCAGTCATTTGCTATAAATGTGTGCAAGATACTAGGAGACAAATTCGGCGCACAAAGATTTTGTACCCCGAACTTGGGGGGCATGTGTTGACACCAAAATTTGGACAGAACACATTGGCAGTGAATAGCAGGGTGCGCGCCGGGTTAGAGGATTTTGTACAAAGAGGTGGCCCACCAAAGATCATGAAGCCGAAGAAAACGTGCGCGTGTGCGTGTGGGTCTGTTTGTTTTTTTAATTCCTTTTCTAGATTAAGAAAGAACTGACCGAGTTGTGGTCAAGTAGGAGTCGTGTTTAAGTCCAAATCGGACTCTTTGCCTCGGGTGTATAAATATAAACACAGGTGCTTGTAATCAAAACAATCAATACAATCAACTCTTCGGCGCACCGCCACAACTTCTCGACGGGTTTTTTCGTCACCGGCGTCCATCGGGGCTCCGGCTCGACTGGATCTCGTCAGGTAAGCGCATCGATCTAGTTATGTCAACTTGTCCATGATTAAGATTGATGTGGCTGGTAGTTATCCGGTAATCTAGATCAATCTAGGGTTTGCATTACGCATCGACTGCATGGAATTGTTTAAGACCTGGTCCAATTCTTTGTCACGGTTAGTTGACTTGTCCTCGCCGCGACCTTGTTGCCGATTGCTGATGTCGATTTCTGTTTGATCTGGTTATTCGAGTCACGGTTAAGGTATTTGGTCGATTAGATCTGTTCTTGGCGACTGGGTAGGCAGTTTGACTTGTCCTGTCTGCTTCGCTTAGTTGACATGTCCTCGGCGAAACAGTTGCTAAGAGCTAGATTTAATTTGCTAAGTATCTGGGATCGGTAGTTGCCGATTATACTTGTACCTGCCGATCGTGTAGAGCAGTTTGACGTGTCCTGTTCTACTTCACTTAGTTGACGTGTCCTCGGTGAAGCGATTGTCAGGTTATGGGTATAATTAGTGGTTACTGGTTTAACCGTTCTTTCAGGGTGTTTAGCCGATTGCTTACCACGTTCAGATCTATGCTTGCATGCTTTTAAATTGCTTTTATTCGTTCAAGTATATGTCTGAGCCTTCTTTCGTCAATGTCGATTCACCTTATCATGATACTTGTGTTGGTATTTCTTACACCACGAATAAATCCGCAAGCGCACGGAATACCGTTGTAGCACTTCACCCGGGAGTATTCCAAGGTATCGTATTTGTTTTCCCCAAGGAACGGTGATAATCTGCAGCAAGGTTAGTTTTACCCAAGGACACACAAGAATGGCAGTAGTATAGGATCGAGAGGATGAATAAAGATCTAGCTGTCCCGTAGGACGATCGCACTCTAGCTCTACTTGTTTACTTCGGGCACTGGTATAGACCTGGTCTGCCAAGTCACGCCAGCCTGTAGCTCTACGACGAACCCGAACGTGGAGGATTACAAGGGACGGACAGGGCTGTCACCACCTGCCGCCTACCTCTACAAACCGTGGGGCACGCTGCAAACAAAGGTAACCTCTAGCCTAGGCACCACGCCTATGCCGTCGATTACTACTCTAACCCCGGTCCTGGTACCAATCTGGAAGGCTAGAGCACCCCTCGCGGAGCGATGATCCCGTAAACAAGTATAACAAGAATAACGACTAGTATGTAAAGCTCGCTAGATCAATAACACCACGAATACTAATCTTACGAATAAGAACAAGGTTCGTACTATGAACGAACGACGAACGAACGACGATCGATGAACGAACTAAGAACGAACGACGAACGATGAACGAACGACGAACGAACTAAGAACGAACGAAGAACGATGAACGAACGACGAACGAACGAAGAACGAACGATGAACTATTAATAAGATAAATATCCGCCAAGGGTACAAGATAAGGAAATAACTAAAAGGAAAGCTATCCCTCTCTTGATCCTTCCCCTCTCCTCTATTCTACTACTGTACAAGAGGCCCTTGGCCTGGATGGGAGTGGAATGACTTGTGTCTTGTGATGTGCTTTGGAGGAGGGGGGTACCCCTTTATTTATAGCCCAAGAAGGTCGGCAACTTGAGGCGGTTCCGTAGGTCGGTGGCATTGATTGCAGGTGGAACCGACCTCTGGAAGGCGGTGGCGAACCGACATAGGAAGATGGGCCAGTGGGGCCACCACAAGGGTCGGCCGACCTAGGGTTTGGGGTCGGCCGACCTGTGGCTGGCCCCTCTGGGCTTGGGCCTTCTCAGGTGGCTTCCCCTGGTTGCCTTCTCCTCTGATCCACCTGCTATGTGTGGACTTGAAGTCTTTTTATCGGGAGTTGGGCTTTATTTGGATAATTCTTTATGACGGGGAAAATTGGTGTTTCCAGGATGGGCCTTTTATGCTTCCTTTTCCCCGTTTTCCTGTGATTTGCAGCTGCACTCACAAATTCACCAAGACTCGTGGAAATCATTAGTTTAAAGACCTAAGTCTACCTTTGGTGATTGTTTCATTATAAAAAGCGCAGCTAGTTGACGGGTAAATATTGGGTCTAAGAGCCGTCAACAACTCCCCCACACTTAGCTCTTTGCTCGTCCTCGAGTAAAGTTGCGAGCATAAGGCGGGAGATACTCATCCTCATAAATGGGAGCCTGCACACAAGTTATTGCAAGCCACACCTCATACCTGTGAACTTTGAGGTGTCTAACATGCCTTCCTTGGATGATTGATAAGTGGAACGGTCATGTCTCAAATCACCTCGCCTTCCCTGTCAAGTACCTTGGGATTTTTGCATAATTTTCAGAAACAAAAACATAGTTTCATGCTCCTCAAATGACTCTCTCAAGTCGCTCATGGTGTTTATGTATTTTCCTCTCAAGGGCCATGATTTTGCCTCTCCCCTCCTTGTGTTTGATCAGGCTTTTGTGGAGCTCAAGGTAGGGTAAAGTGGAGCATACTAGTGTCTCTTATTTTGCTAAGTCAAAGACTGGATCCAATGGAGAAAACAAGTCATACAATCTGATCAAGATGTGCATGTGTGGTGGTGGCATGAAGTGGAAAATTATTTGTACTCCTTTTTGTGGTGTTACCTTCTCTCTCTTTTTGAACTTTTGAGGAGGACATGGCTATCATACTTTTTCTTTCCTTTTCTTTTTTTTTTTTTTCATTATGCTCTACTTTTGTATGAGCAGGGATTATTCTTTTTCTTTTTGCATAGCCATGTCTCCACTGATATTTTTGAGAGAGAAAGGTAACAGAGATTTTTGGAGTATTTATTTGGTGGATGGATGGTGGAATGTTGCTCAACTTCCAGTGTAGAAGTGTAGCATGTGAGGTGGAGTGTACGTGATCTTGATCAAAAGAGTATGACAAGCTTCTCACTAGGGTCCAAGAATTTGACAAAGCTCAAATCAACAACTAGCAGCTTATAGGCTATCAAAGTATTCATGTAGAGTTCTTGGCCTTGGTAGGAAAATATAAATCAAGTGAGGAGCATCATACTATGGAATTTTTGATTTTCATAAAGATAAATTCCCAAGGACTTGAAGGTTAAGCAAAGATCATTTCGACAAACCATATCTCACATGCCAATTATCTAGGAAGAACATGGGTTCCTAGTGATAAGGTGTTCACAAGCATTCAGTGATGAAGCGAGAAATAACAAGTGTGCAAGTCCATGAATGTGAGAGGTAGAGTTGTGGGCAAAAGATAAATCAATTAGGATTGTCCCAAAAGATTAGTGTGTCAAGTTTTATTTAATTTTCAGATTATCAGAAGAACTTGACGTTGACGGTGTAGCAGGCAAAAAGTGGAAGTGTGGTGCAAACTCAGGAGGCAGGAGGAGGCTGGAGCCTGGTGGGGACCACCCTGGGTCGCCCGACCCTCATGGTGGGGTCGGCCGACCTGGCCTGGACCCCACTGGTTCTGATATTTCGCGTGTTGGCCTTTCCTGAGTTGTCTCGTATGATTCTGGATGATTTGGTCGTGATTGTTTCAGATATGGCGATGTTCCCCCCCACACTTGCCTTTTTGCCTGTTTCCTTCAAAAACGACAAAGATATGGAAACACAAATATTGCTCTACCGGTATGCAAGCCCGGGGAGCACTATCATTGATTGAATTTAAAACTGAACTCGCAGGCGCATTACAAATTTGAAGGGAAATAATTGATAAAAAGGAAATAAACAAAAACGCCTATTCTTATTCTATTTATTTGGCCCTCTTAATCCTTTTCTATCACCTCCAGGGCCAGATCAACTTGTGCCCACTTCTTGGAGAGAGTTTTGATGAGGGCCTCGTCTTGCATCCTCTCGTGCATAAGATTGTTGTAGAGATTTTGGAGGACGCCATTTTCCTTCTTTGCTCGGGCCACCTCCTGCTCCAAGCTCCTAATCTTGAGGTGGGCTTTTTCTAGAGCCTTAGCGCATCTTTCAAAACGCTCGTCATCGGCCACCCAATAGGGTCTTTCTTCCTTACCCTTATTCTCGGTACAGATGGAGGAGGCGTCGCTCTTTTCGCTCATGACTGAGGTGAAGGTTTTGGTTTGAGGAGTGGAGCTTGAAAGAGATGAATGGTGCAATGGGTCGTATTTATAGTGGTTCTCCCTCTCCCGGCGAAGAAACGAAGGATTTATTTTCAAAGCATAGCTGGACGAGACAAGGAAAACTTGGATGGCAGAATGAACAAAGGATGGAAAGCGGCGGTGGCCAGGGGGGGGGTCGGCCGACCCTGGTAGCCAGGTCGGCCGACCTGCCTTGGCAGGTTCTGGCCTTTCTGCTTTTCGTGGAGCTTTGTTGGGAAAGGTATCTAGGGGATACGCAGGATATAGAAGGATATTTCGATGCAGAGGTCAAGAAAAGATATTTAAATCAATTAAGTGCATGACATCGAAATCTTTATTTTCTTCGGGCTCAAGATAAATTTTAAGGCGCTGACCATTTACCTTGAATACATTACCTCCGTCGTCCTGGAGTGTGATTGCCCCATGAGTCGACGTGTCGATGATGGTGTATGGTCCGTTCCATTTACTTCTCAATTTTCCATGCCCGAAGAGCTTTACCCTTGAATTGAAGAGCAACACCTTGTCTCCCACTTTGAATTCTTTTATCTTATTCGCCGGTCATGCCAGCGCTTTGTACGCTCCTTGTAGATGGCTGAGTTGTGATATGCTTTGTCTCTCCATTCTTCTAACTCAGCTATCTCCATTTTTCTTCTCCACCCAGCTCCTTTCATATCCATGTTCCAAGTTCTCATGGCCCAATATGCTTTATGTTCCAACTCGACTGGCAAATGGCATGTTTTTCCATAGACGAGTTGGTATGGTGACATGCCTATGGGTGTCTTGTAGGCTGTTCTATATGCCCATAGTGCATCGGGTAGCTTGTTCTTCCATCCCTTCCCCATTTCCAAGACCGTTTTCTGCAGGATCCGCTTGATTTGTTTGTTGGATGTTTCGGCCTGCCCATTTGTTTGGGGATGGTATGGAGTGGCAATGTTGTGCTTTGCTCCAAGCTCTCTTAGAAAGCTACGGAAGGTCTTATCAATGAAGTGAGACCCTCCGTCGCTTATCACCATTCTCGGAGTTCCAAACCTTGGAAAGATGAACTCGTGGAACATCCGGCGAGCGTGTTTGGAGTCGGCAGCTCGGCATGGCATAGCTTCTACCCATTTGGATACGTAATCCACTGCCACCAATATGTACTCACAATCTTGGGACTTCACGAATGGTCCCATGAAGTCAATGCCCCATACATCGAAGAGTTCGACTTGAAGGTTGTATGTGAGGGGCATTGCATCTCGTGCTGTGATGCCTCCAAATCTCTGGCATTGTGGGCATCTTCTAATGAATTCTTTTGTATCTTCATACATGGTTGGCCAGAAGAATCCACTTTGCCAGATCTTTGCTTGGGTACGGAAGGCACCATAGTGTCCACCGTATGGAGCTGCATGGCATTTTTCAATGATTTGTGTGCTCTCGGGAGTGGGCACACATCGCCTAAGCAGTCCATCGGCGCAGACACGATAGAGGTATGGTTCATTCCATAAGTGACGGCGACTTTCATAAATTAATCTTCTTTTATCCGCCCCTGGTGGTACGTATCCTGTGGCGATGAAGTTTACGATGTCGGCGTACCAAGGGTGCGAATCCGTCACTTTCAGCAGCATGTCGTCGCGTAGGAAGTCATTTATGGGTAACTCCTGCAAGTTAGTGAACTGCATACGCGACAAATGATCTGCTACAGAATTTTCCACTCCTTTCTTATCTTTAATTTCAAGATCAAACTCTTGGAGCAGAAGGATCCATCTTATGAGACGAGGTTTAGCATCTTTCTTAGCAAGCAGATATCTCAAAGCAGCATGATCAGTGTAAACGATAACTTTTGCTCCAGCTAAGTAAGATCTAAACTTGTCAAAAGCAAAAACAACGGCAAGGAGCTCTTTCTCAGTGGTAGTATAATTCAACTGAGCTCCAGTCAAAGTTTTGCTAGCATAAGAGATTGCATGATGCTTTTTGTCTTTCATTTGACCAAGAACTGCCCCCACAGCATAATCACTAGCATCACACATTATTTCAAAAGGAAGCGTCCAATCAGGGGGTTGAATGATTGGAGCAGAGATGAGTGCATTTTTAAGAGTAGCAAAGGCATGCATGCAGTCATCATTGAAATCAAAGGGTGCATCCTTAGCAAGCAAGTTCGTAAGGGGTCGTGCAATTTGAGAGAAATCTTTTATGAAGCGACGATAAAAACCAGCATGACCCAGAAAACTACGAACACCCTTGATATTCACAGGAGGCGGAAGCTTTTCTATAACTTCTATTTTTGCTTTGTCCACCTCTATTCCTCTCTCGGACACAAGGTGTCCAAGAACTATGCCCTCTTGGACCATGAAGTGGCACTTTTCCCAATTAAGTACCAGGTCCTTCTCATGGCATCTCTGTAAGACCTGGTCTAAATTTTCTAAGCAATGATCGAAGGTTTTTCCATAAACAGAGAAATCATCCATAAAAACTTCCATAATTTCTTCGATCATATCAGAGAAAATAGACATCATGCAACGTTGAAACGAGGCAGGTGCATTGCACAAACCAAAAGACATGCGACGATAAGCATAAGTTCCATACGGGCATGTGAAAGTGGTCTTACTTTGATCGTCGGGGTGGATGGGAATTTGATGATATCCCGAATACCCATCAAGGAAACAGAAGAAAGAATGATTTGCCAACCGTTCCAACATCTCATCGATGAAGGGCAGCGGAAAATGATCTTTCTTTGTAGCCTTGTTAAGTTTTCGGTAATCAATGCACATTCGCCACCCCGTGACGGTTCGTTGAGGAATAAGTTCATTTTTATCATTATGAACAACCGTCATACCTCCTTTCTTGGGTACCACTTGTACGGGGCTAACCCAATCACTGTGAGGAACAGGATAGATGATCCCGGCGTGTAATAGCTTCAAGACCTCTTTCTTCACAACTTCTCTCATCGCATTATTCAGCCTCCTTTGAGGTTCCCGTGAAGGTGTACTTTCAGGATCCGTGGGAATGCGATGGGTGCAGAGAGCGGGGCTGATCCCTTTTAGGTCTTCAAGTGAGTAGCCAAGAACGGAGCGATGTTTTTCAAGCACGGCCATGAGTTTGGTGGTTTCTTCTTCCGAAAGCTTGTCACTTATGATGACGGGAGCTTGCGGATCTCCGTGCAAGAAAGCATAGCGCAAACCGGGAGGTAGCGCTTTAAGATCAATGGGAGGTCGTGGCGGTGGTGTGGTTTGTGGTAGCTCAAAGGTGTCCTCCGAGTCGGCTTCTTCTAAGATAAAGTCTTGTGCATCTTCTTCCAAGGCTAACTCGGGGTCCATGTGAGGAAAAATAGCCATGACCTCCTCCACTTGATATTCCTCAAGTGGTTCATCGGAAAGAGTGTTTCGTGAGGTGGTAATTGGAATGGAGAATGACTCTTTTCCGAGGGTGAAATTGAGGTTTCCAAATGATGGGGCATCAATGAGGAATTTTTCTATGGGATGCCCGATCATTATGTCGAAGTCTGGGACCTCGAAGACGTAGAAATCCAGGATAACCTCAAGGTCTTCATGATAGAGAGTCACATCTCTGACAATCCCCAAACTCTCAAGAATATGGCCTGATGGGTGCTTGAGGAGTTTGTTTGTTGATGTCCATGGTCGGTTGCCAAAGATTGACAACGCGTATGTGTCGGAGAGGATATTGGCACCAACAAGAGGGTTGTAGAGTGCATCCACCTTGGTTCCTTTGATGGAGCAGCATATGTTGGTTGAGGGAGGGCAGAGCCGAATGGTATCCATGGATAGCTCATTCTCCCTCAACCATTCATCGCTCATGATTGAAGTAAGCTCCCGAACAGTCTCCACAAGATATTCTTTTTCAATTGGTTCGGGAGGCGGCAAAGGAACAGGCGGTCTCTTTTGAAACAAATAGTTCGAGGTGTTTCCAAAATCTTCAAAAATTTCTTCCTCAAACTCAAATGGGAACTCAAGAGGTTCATCATCCTCTGTCATTGTTCGGGAATCAGATGAGGACTCGGATGTTGGGTCTACCAAGGTAGACACCTTTTGTTGTGTTTCCACAATGAGTTCCTCATCTTTTGACTCCGGCTCCTCGGGTATTTCAGCGGAAAAAGGTGTATTTTCAACAATTCTTTCTAGCAAATCTTTTGCTTCCGCTATGGTCTTATGAGAAAAAGAACCACCGGCAGCCGTGTCAAGATAAAGTGCGGTGTCTTTGCTCAACCCTGAATAAAAATGTTGCAAAAGAACGGGTTCTGGGAGCAATAACTCTGGACCGGAATCTGTTAATGAACAGAACCGTATCCATGCCGCACTAAGGGTTTCTTCCTCCTCTTGGCGAAAGTTAATTATTTCCGCGCGTAGAGCAGTGATACGAGATACGGGAAAAAATGCTAGACAAAATTTGTCTCGCAATTCTTTCCAATCACCGTTCACTCTCTTAGCGGTGTAAGTGTACCATTGCTTCGCCTTCCCATTGAGAGAGAAGGAAAACAATTTCCACTTTAAAGTTTCATGTGTCATGCCATTGATCAATCGGCATGCACACAATTGCTCAAACTCTCGCAAGTGTTCAAAAGGATTTTCATTTTAAAACCAGAGAAAGAAAGTCCTTTGATCAAAGAAATAAAACTGGGGCTGAGCTCATAGCTTGTTGAAACAACAAGTTGAGATGAACATGGTGGCTCTAAGAGCTCGCCCCGTGGAGTGGAAAAAGATTGGATTGTGGGTGATGACTCCATGTGTGTATTTTTTTTTCTAATTTAATTGAACGGGAAATGTAAAGATAAGTTACGAGGGCAAACCTGGTCCGCTACAGAATTAGCAACCGTTCCCCGGCAACGGCGCCAGAAATGCTTGTTGGTATTTCTTACACCACGAATAAATCCGCAAGCGCACGGAATACCGTTGTAGCACTTCACCCGGGAGTATTCCAAGGTATCGTATTTGTTTTCCCCAAGGAACGGTGATAATCTGCAGCAAGGTTAGTTTTACCCAAGGACACACAAGAATGGCAGTAGTATAGGATCGAGAGGATGAATAAAGATCTAGCTGTCCCGTAGGACGATCGCACTCTAGCTCTACTTGTTTACTTCGGGCACTGGTATAGACCTGGTCTGCCAAGTCACGCCAGCCTGTAGCTCTACGACGAACCCGAACGTGGAGGATTACAAGGGACGGACAGGGCTGTCACCACCTGCCGCCTACCTCTACAAACCGTGGGGCACGCTGCAAACAAAGGTAACCTCTAGCCTAGGCACCACGCCTATGCCGTCGATTACTACTCTAACCCCGGTCCTGGTACCAATCTGGAAGGCTAGAGCACCCTCGCGGAGCGATGATCCCGTAAACAAGTATAACAAGAATAACGACTAGTATGTAAAGCTCGCTAGATCAATAACACCACGAATACTAATCTTACGAATAAGAACAAGGTTCGTACTATGAACGAACGACGAACGAACGACGAACGATGAACGAACTAAGAACGAACGACGAACGATGAACGAACGACGAACGAACTAAGAACGAACGAAGAACGATGAACGAACGACGAACGAACGAAGAACGAACGATGAACTATTAATAAGATAAATATCCGCCAAGGGTACAAGATAAGGAAATAACTAAAAGGAAAGCTATCCCTCTCTTGATCCTTCCCCTCTCCTCTATTCTACTACTGTACAAGAGGCCCTTGGCCTGGATGGGAGTGGAATGACTTGTGTCTTGTGATGTGCTTTGGAGGAGGGGGGTACCCCTTTATTTATAGCCCAAGAAGGTCGGCAACTTGAGGCGGTTCCGTAGGTCGGTGGCATTGATTGCAGGTGGAACCGACCTCTGGAAGGCGGTGGCGAACCGACATAGGAAGATGGGCCAGTGGGGCCACCACAGGGGGTCGGCCGACCTAGGGTTTGGGGTCGGCCGACCTGTGGCTGGCCCCTCTGGGCTTGGGCCTTCTCAGGTGGCTTCCCCTGGTTGCCTTCTCCTCTGATCCACCTGCTATGTGTGGACTTGAAGTCTTTTTATCGGGAGTTGGGCTTTATTTGGATAATTCTTTATGACGGGGAAAATTGGTGTTTCCAGGATGGGCCTTTTATGCTTCCTTTTCCCCGTTTTCCTGTGATTTGCAGCTGCACTCACAAATTCACCAAGACTCGTGGAAATCATTAGTTTAAAGACCTAAGTCTACCTTTGGTGATTGTTTCATTATAAAAAGCGCAGCTAATTGACGGGTAAATATTGGGTCTAAGAGCCGTCAACAACTTGCGATAGATCTTGCCGATCGCATGCTTTGCCGATTGCCGATTCTGTTGCATGCCTTGCTTTATTTATCGCGCGAGTACTTACTGTTGCGACATGTTGATTCGTTTCTAACCGACAGCCGAGTGCTTATTTTTTATTATATTTTACTCACTAACTTCGGCTGCGGTTACGCATCGGCCTGTCCGGGGCCGATAGTCCGGGAATTTTACACGCTTTTCTTGTCTTTGCCGATTTGCAGGGAAAATCGACTGGCACGCTCCGGAATTCACCGCGTTCCAAGTTTTGGTCCTGAACAGAGTTAAGCAAATCTCTCAGGCCACGTGTGCGAGCGGTAGAACACACATTTTACCGTCAACACCGACCCCAAACCCTAGGTCGGCCGACCTGCTACAGTGGCCATTCTGGCCCATTTTTCTATGGCGGTTCCCCACCGACGTACCAAGGTCGGTTCTGCCTGCAATCAATGCCATCAATGCCCGGAACCGCCTCAATTCCACCGCCTTTGGAGGGCTATAAATAAAGGGGTACCCCCCTCCTTTCAACAAACAACACAAGACACAAGTCATTCCACTCCCATCGAGGCCAAGGGCCTCTTGTATAGTAGTAGAGTAGAGGAGAGGGCAGGGGAGAAGAGAGGGGTAGTCCTCCCTTTGTGAGGACTTAGCCCAAATCTTGTACCTTGGCGGATATTATCTTATTTCTAGTTCATCGTTCGTTCTTCGTTCGTTCGTCGTTCTTATTCATAAGTTAGTATTCGTGGTGATATTGATCTAGCGAGCATTATTTACTATTCGTTATTCTTGTTATACTTGTTTGCGGGATCATCGCTCCGCAAGGAGTGCTCTAGCCTTCTGAAACAGTACCAGGACCGGGGTTAGAGTAGTAATCGACGGCATAGACGTGGTGTCTAGGCTAGAGGTTACCTTTGTTTGCAGCGTGCCCCACGGTTTGTAGAGGTAGGCGGCAGGTGGTGACAGCCCTGTCCGTCCCTTATAATCCTCCACGTTCGGGTTCGTCGTAGAGCTATAGGCTGGCGTGACTTGGCAGACCAGGTCTATACCAGTGCCCGAAGTAGACAAGTAGAGCTTGAGTGTGACTATCCTAAGGGATAACTAGATCTTTATTCATCCTCTCAATCCTACACTACTATCGTTCCTTGGGTAAAACTAACCTTGCTGCAGGATACCTCCGTTCCTTGGGCAAAACAAATACGATACCTTGGAATACTCCCGGGTGAAGTGCTACAACGGTATTTCGTGCGTTTACGGATTTATTCGTGGTGTAAGAAATACTAACACAGGGGGAGACGAGAGGATCAAGTGCAGCTATCTACCGACAGCTCTGACTGGGGCGGCACGAACCTGGTTGATGAACCTGACTCCTTTTCTGTTCGACTCCTGGGAAGAGCTCGTCAAGATTTTCAAGGGGAACTTTCTGGGTTCCTATACCGTCATGGTACGACGGACCAGTTGAGGGGCATAAGGCAGAGGCCCGATGAGACCCTTCAGGACTATACAAAGCGCTTCTGCCAGATGAGAAACACCATCCCGAATATCCTCGATATGGAGGTGATTTGGATATACAAGGAAGGGTGCCTGGATGTGAAGACGGTGGAGACCATCGCTGAAACAGAGCCCAAGTCATCTGCAGAGCTTTTCGACATTGTCGAGAGGTGTGCCAAAGCGGCTGATGCCCGAACTCATCTCACTGACAGTAAGGGGAAATTCCCGAAGAGGAAGCCGGAAGATCGGGAGGTGATGGCAACTGATCGGAAGGAACAAGGTGGAGGCCAGTTTCGCAAGAGGCGTGGCCGTGACCACGATCGTCCCGAAGGAGTGGCTAAGTGGTGTCTGGTGCATCGCTCCTCTAGCCACGACTTCGAAGAGTGTTATGAGTACAAGCGCCTGGAACGGAAGCGGCTCGAAGATGGCAAGATTCAAGCTTGTGAAGAGAACCGCAACCGGGACAGAGGAGATGCTCCGCCTCGTGTTGAGAGGCGGGATACTGAAGATGAAGTGGAAAGACTGTTGCTGCGAACACGCCGACGAGTGCTCCGCCACCACTTGCTACCCCGCCCCAGCTACCTGAAACTTCGGCAGCCGGAGAGCAGCGCACAAGCCCAGGGAACAAGAGCATTCAGCTCGCTCTCGAAGACCCTACCAAGAGGACCACCATTGGTGGTGGCCTCTATCCAAAATAGGAAAGCGCGCTCGTAGCCTTCCTCCGGAAAAATATCGATGTCTTCGCCTGGAAGCCATCTGATATGCCCGGGATCCCCAGGGAGGTGATCGAGCACAAATTGGGGATCGATCCGGCTTTCAAACCGGTCAAGCAGAAGCAAAGGAAGTACACACCGGAGAAACGCGACGCCATACATGAGGAGGTGACTAGGCTTCTTCAAGCCGGGTTCATTAGAACGGTTGTTGGCAGTAAAATGTGGCTTTTACTGCTTCGCACACATGGCCTGAGAGATTTGCTTCACTCTGTCCAGGACCAAACTTGGAACGCGGTGAATTCCGAAGCGTGCCAGTCGATTTTCCCTGCAAATCGACAAAGACAAGAAAAGCGTGTAAAATTCCTGGGCTATCGGCCCCGGACAGGCCGATGCGTAATCGCAGCCGATGTTAGTAAATAAAAGAGAATAAAATAAATGCTCGGCTGTCGGCTAAAAACGAATCGACATGTCGCAAAAGTAAATACTCGTGCGATAAACAGAGCAAAGACATGCATCAGAATCGGCAATCGGCAAAGCATGCAATCGACAAAGTCTATCGACAAGTATCATGGTAAAGTGAATCGGCATCGACAAAATATGGTTCAAACCTACACTTGAACAGGAACAATAAGATATTTAAAGGCATGCAAGCATAGATCTGAACGTGATAAACAATCGGCTAAACACCCCGAAAGAACGATTAAACCAATAGCCACTAATTGTACCCATAATCTAACGATCGCTTCACCGAGGACACGTCAACTAAGTGAAGTAAAACAGGACACGTCAAACTGTTCTACACGATCGACAGGTACAAGTATAATCGGCAACCACCAGTCCCAGATACTCAGCAAATTAAATCTAACTCTTAGCAACTGTTTCGCCGAGGACACGTCAACTAAGCGAAGCAGACAGGACAAGTCAAACTGACCACCCAGTCGCTAAGAACAGATCTAATCGACAAAGCACCTTAACCGTGACTCGAATAACTAGATCAAACAGGAAAAACGACATCAGCCATCAGCAACAAGGTCGCGGCTAGGACAAGTCAACTAACCATAACAAAGTTGGACTAGGTCTTAAACAATTCCATGTAGTCGATGCATAACGTCGAACCCTAGATCAATCTAAATTACCGGATAACTAGCAGCCCAATCAATCTCTAATATGGACAAGTCGACATACTAAAGATCGATGCGCTTACCTGACGAAATCCATACCCCGGCTTGGGGGGGCATGTATTGACACCGAATTTTGGCTTGGACACATTGTCAGTGCCTAGGGTATGCGCGCTGGATGTAAAAGAGATTTCGTGCGCAAAATGGTGGCCCACCGGAGATCATGAAGCCGAAGAAAACGTGCGTGCGTACGTGTGGGTTGGTTTTTCTTTTTAGTTTCTTTTCCTTTTTCTAAGTTAAGAAAGAATTGACCGAGTTGTGGTCAAGTAGGAGTCGTGTTTGTTTCCTAGTCGGTTGCCTCGGGTGCATAAATATAAACCCAGGTGCTTGTAAAAATTAATCAATACAATCACTTTTCGGCGCATCGCCACAACTTCTCGATGGGTTCTTCGTCGGCATCGGCGTCCATCGGGGCTCCGGTTTCGACTTGATTTCGTCAGGTAAGCGCATCAATCTTTAGTATGTTGACTTGTCCATATTAGAGGTTGATGTGGCTGCTAGTTATCCGGTAATTTAGATTGATCTAGGGTTCGGCGTTATACATCGACTACATGAAATTGTTTAAGATCTAGTCCAGTTCTTTGTTACGGTTAGTTGACTTGTCCTAGCCACGACCTTGTTGCCGATTGCTGATGTCGATTTCCTGTTTGATCTAGTTATTCGAGTCACGGTTAAGGTGCTTAGTCGATTAGATCTGTTCTTGGTGACTGGGTAGGCAGTTTGACTTGTCCTGTCTGCTTCGCTCAGTTGACGTGTCCTCGGCGAAACAGTTGCTAAGAGTTAGATTTAATTTACTGAGTACCTGGGACTGGTAGTTGCCGATTATACTTATACCTGTCGATCGTGTAGAACAGTTTGACGTGTCCTGGTTTACTTCACTTAGTTGACGTGTCCTCGGTGAAGCGATCGTTAGATTATGGGTATAATTAGTGGCTATTGGTTTAATCGTTCTTTCGGGGTGTTTAGCCGATTGTTTATCACGTTCAGATCTATGCTTGGGTGCCTTTAAATATCTTATTGTTTCCGTTCAAGTAGAGGTTTGAACCCTTTTTCTCGATGTCGATTCACTTTACCATGATGCTTGCCGATAGATTTTGCCGATTGCATGCTTTGCTGATTGCCGATTCTAATGCGTGCCTTTACTTTATTTATCGTGCGAGTATTTACTATTGCGACATGTCGATTCTTTTCTAGCCGACAGCCGAGCATTTATTTTATTATCTTTTATTCACTAACATCGGCTGCGGTTACGCATCGGCCTGTCCGGGGCCGATAGCCCAGGAATTTTACACGCTTTTATTGTCTTTGTCGATTTACAGGGAAAATCGACTGGCACGCTCCGGAATTACCGCGTTCCAAGCTTGGTCCTGAACAGAGTGAAGCAAATTTCTCAGGCCGCGTGTGCGAAGCAGTAGAACACATATTTTACTGCCAACACACTTTTTGGCACGCCCGGTGGGACAAGATCAAGTCTTAGAAGTAGATGGCGTTCGTTCTTGCTATTGCTGATGATGGTTCGTTGATCGATGATGGCAAAGGTCAGCAGGTCTGGATTCCCGCACCAGTGGTTCGAGATGACAAAGATCCTTCTGAGGTGACTAGCAACAACGAGTTGAGTGCTTGGGAGAAGATGTCTTTGGATCAGAAAAAGGCATATCAGAGTTATCTGTACGAGTGTCAGGTGAAATGCTTTGAAACCATCAAGATGATACGTGGCAAGATTACATCAATATCAGCTTCGCCAGTAGTGATAAGAGCAGAGGAATTGGCTGCAATAAAAGCTGCGAAGTTGCCAGATCGAGCTCTGCTGGATGAAGTTGTGAATGCTGCGGTTCACAATGCTTTCATTAACCAATCAGGGGTGCTTGTTAATACTTTGTACAACATGTTCAAGGCACTTGCTGATGGAACGTTGCAGATTGAGCCAGGATTTATGGATCCAACATTTACTGCACCAGCTACTACACCAGTACGCCCTACACATCCTGGTTATCAAGCCACAATTCAAGAAGGGACAAGTGCTGATCAGCAAAAGCAACCATACGGTATGCCACCAGAGTTGTGGTCTCCAAGTGCTCAAGCTTTGGCTGCAGGAACAGCTCAGG
This sequence comes from Eragrostis nindensis, assembly GCA_012490785.1. Taxonomy (NCBI): domain Eukaryota; kingdom Viridiplantae; phylum Streptophyta; class Magnoliopsida; order Poales; family Poaceae; genus Eragrostis; species Eragrostis nindensis. The sequence goes on from JAAXCT010001831.1 coordinate 86,841, forward strand.
TATCGGCGCCAAATCTTATCGACGCGCCGATGTCCACGCAGAGGGAAGTAGGTGGTACGTCTACTGAACCAAGGATTGGTCAAACCTCGCAGACAAGGTATCATGTAGCTCCCAATGTCAATCCTGCATTGTTTAATCAAGAAGTACCGCAAGGTTGTCACAGGGTGGCAGATTACAGTGAGCATTACAATAGAGAGCAGCCTGCTCAGGTTCAGTCACAGTTAAACCAGCCATCTCAATTGGCTGGGGGGCAAGGACAGAATACATCAGAAGATATAGTTGCCAGGTTGGCTGAAGTCATGAAGGAGCAGTTTGATCTCAAGCCCAAGGAACAGAGCTTTATGTATCGACGACCATATCCAGAGTTGATGGAACAAGTTGCCTTACCACATCGATACAAGTTGCCAAAGTTTTCCAAGTTTTCTGGGCAAGATAATGTTTCTACAGTGAGGCATATCAGCCGATATTTGGCGCAGTTGGGGGAGGCCTCAGCTCAAGATGCATTGAAAGTTCGTCTGTTTCCCCTGTCATTATCTGGATCGGCATTCTCATGGTTCACTTTGCTGCCTGCGGGATCCGTGCGGAGTTGGGCCGAGGATAAGAAGTTTCATTCTTATTTCTTCACTGGCATGACGGAGTTGAGCATATCAGATTTGACAGCTGTTCGTCAGAAGGCTGGGGAGTCAGTTGCCGATTTCGTGCAGAGGTTCAGAATTATCTGTGGCAGGTGCTATAACCTGAATCTGACGGATCGGCAAATGGCTGAGATTGCTTACCAGGGTTTGCTGCCTCAAATCAGAGACAAATTTGCGCCTCAGGAAGTCGATGGCTTAGCACAGCTCTTTCAGAAGGCGTCGATGCATGAAGGGCGCATCCAGAATACACGTAGCAGACAGTTTCAGGCGGCTTATGCTGATTACTCGTCTGATTCTGATGATGAAGCTGAAGTTGCTCTTGCTGAGTGGACCAGGAATAGGAAGTCTGTTCTCTGTCCGTGGGTCAAGCAGAAGGCAGAAGAAAAGAAATATGATTTTGATATCAACAAAGCTGATAAGATATTCGATCTGCTGTTGCAAGAGAAGCTTATTCAACTCCCACCTAATCATACGTTACTTTCTGCCGAGGAGTTGAAGAAAATCAAGTGGTGCAAATGGCATAATACTCCCTCTCATCATACCAATGAGTGCAAGGTGTTTAGGCAACAGATCTAATTGGCAATTGAGAGCGATCGTATCAAGTTTTCTGGTCAGAAGCCGATGAAGATTGATGAACATCCTTTTCCAGTCAACATGATTGGAGGATCTGCTGGATTGATCGGCAAGTACTCGAGGAAGAGAGAGGGAAGACAGGAGGTCTAGCGATGATGACTTTGACCCCACACCGGAATTGTCCTTTCTTCCAGTATTGTTGGGAGCAGGGTATGAAGCTGCCACCAATTGAAGGGTGCCCAGGTTGTAGCAGGCGATCTGGAGATTTGTACCGAGAAGTTGGTTTCTCGAGCAGGGTTCCTATGAGGAGACAGCATGATTGTTTTGAAGGGCGTGATCGATTTGTAGGAAGGCTAACTTCAAGGGTTTCTGTGCAAGAGAGACTTGGGCCTGTTAATCAAGTTGAAGATCATGAAGAAGATTATCAGGGTGAGTTCACAGAAGAAGGTCAATGGTGTCCAAGTGGTATTTTTACCAAGACGCAGAAGAGAAGAGTACAGAGGACACGTTGCCGGGAGCTAAACAGAGATGTGAATCCAAAAGATGACCATGACAAGGGGCCCAAGACCAAGAGGGTGTGGAGACCGAAAGTCAAATCCCAGGTACATGAAGTCGAAGCACCCGTCCCCCAACATTCCCCATCTCACTCCTCGGCAATGGCGACTGTTCACCACCCTCCTCCCCCTCTCGGCACACGTCGGCCTCCTCTCCCTTCCCATCTCGTCACCCATCTTCCAGGCAAGGCGGCCGCATCGATCTTTGGAGCTCGTCGGCGCGATCCGGTCGGCTTCGGCAAGGCATGCCCAGATGTGCGTCATCTCGTTGCGGAGCCTGCGGATCTCTTCAAGGCTCACGCAATCTGCACCGCGCCAGGGTCCGGTTGGTGTGTGGCATATCAGATCTGCGGGGTGCCTCGCCGTGATCCATTCTAGCGTGCTCGATGCGCAGGTGACCTCTCTCTCTCCCCCTCACTCTCGCCCTCAATCTCTATGTGCGTCTCTCTGCTACTAGAGTTTCTCGTCTCTCGTGTGTGCCTGAAAATATTGGGTGGCTAAGTGCAGCTGAGGTTAAGGTATTTTTGCAGCTTTTCATCTTCAGGTTTTGAAAACGCGTCGCTAATAGATTTAGCGACGCGTTTGGGAATCAACCTTTAGCGACGTAATACCAACGACGGTTCAGATCCCGTCGCTAAAGGCCTCAAAACCCTGTCGCTAATGGCCTGTTTTGTGGTAGTGTATGGTTTGTCTATGTGTGGTGGAAGCTAGCATGCAGGCGTGATGCTACCAACACTAGTTAGGAATTGTTGTGCATCGGCTAAACAGCTGAACATGGGATTATAATGGGAGGGCCACAGGTACCTTGAGATCTGGGAGTTGGCATGCATGTGTATCTTCACTGGCTTGACTCGTCCGCCATTGACGGATCTCGCTCGTATAATTCAAGGCTTTAAAGCTGTTGTTGAATTTGCTAATCTAGTACTAAATTTTGTAGCAGCTGGTGTCTCTCAGTTCAAAATAAGTGATCGGCTGCCATTCCAATGTGCTGAACACCGACAGAGCAAGAAAAACTAAAACCACAACAACGTCGTTACAAACTCCAGTAAACTCCCTGCAGCACGTTGTAGGGTGCGCGTTTTCGATGTCCAAGTGACAGAGCATCATGGATGCATGAACCGCGCGACAGATCACATGGCAGTAACTAAAACTGCTTACTTTGGTTTTAATTTAGTGTAACAGCTGGTGCCTCGTACTAGATCAATGCAATTAATGGATCCGCTTGTAAAAGATTCCAGATGACCTGGAGGGGGGTTGAATTAAATCTTATAAAAATTTGATGCAACGACAGTTTCATAAGCACAACCCAATCACCCAAGTGCCCTAAAAACAAGTGCGGTAACTCCCTCCGGTATCACAAAGGAGTACTCCTGTCTCTGTCCTGCGAAAACTTGTGGCAATTCTCACCATAGACAATGACTTAGGTGCTCTCACTAATCCTGGTTGCTTTATCCCCTAATCTTTTTCATTGGATGGTGGTCGTGTTGTTTTTTTTTTTTTTTTGACGGAAAGTGGTCGTGTTGTTTGTTCGAAACTCATTAACTAACTATCGATGCATTAGTAGCTCTTGATAAGATGCTAGTTGCCCATTACAAGGTTGAAAGGATCAAAGGCACCGAGAGGGGGGTGAGGGGGGGGGGGGGGGGGGGGGAGGCGGTGAATCGGTTGTCTCAATAATTTCTCCCAAACGTACTTGAGGTGTGAAGCTAGCTAGACTAGATATAGTGATGACAAGAAGCTAGCGAGGCGCACACACAATCTAGTCTAGCAAAGAGCAACACCCTAACAAGCAATTCTACCAAGTAACAAAGAGACAACCTATCATGCAATTCTACTAGCACAAAAGTAAATGCGGAAGCGTAAATGCTAGTAAGTAAAGGAGATAGAGATAGGAATGCTCATGATGTTTTTCCGTGGTATCGGAAGGATGGCGCCTTCCGCTACTCCACGTTGGGTCACTCCCGCCGGAGTCTCGACCCCGTCCCTCCGCTCGAAGGCGATCCCTCCTAGAGCACACTTCACCCTCCGAGTGAAGTCGCAGGCACGTCCCGCCGGGCTCTCTCCCGGGTACTCTTCCGGAGGTAAGGCTCCGCACTTGATGCGTGCCAAAAGGCGCTCCACTAGTGATGCTTCTTTCGCACGGGAAGCTCCAAGACCGTGTACAAACTTGTGTTAGCTTCCACAATCTCCTTGGACAGTTCAACACCGACGCCTAACCGGTCTAGGCCTTGCCATAGACCAAGAGTAACAAACCAAAGTGACTCTCTCAAGCTCACACTAGCCTAGAGATCAAGTGGATACAATTGCTACTCTCTCAAGCACTAGGATCACTCCAAATCCTAGCTCATGTATGAAATTAATATGTATTGACGAATATGTTATTTTTTTAGTCACCAAGGAACCAATATTTCCAGCTTCGATGAACATGTTTCAGTTTAACAATATGAATGTTCCTAGAGCATATTTAATCTATTATATTAATATTTGACGGTGAAACAGAGCCACCAAGTTCGCTCTTATGGCCTAAAAATCCCCACGCTAATCCGAAAAATAATAAGAAAAAATTACCCACCACTTGCATTATGAAAATTTTAGTATAAAATACTCACCATGCCATTATGAGTCAAAAAAATAGCTAAATTTGGAATTTAAAAATAGACAAAAAATACCCTTCACATCTATTTTTAATTATTGAATTTAAAAAATAGACAAAAATATCGATCACATCTATTTCTAAATTACCCACCATGCCATTATGAGTAAAAAATAGCTAAATCTGAAATAATTAAAAATTGTCAAAAATACCCCTCACACATATTTTTAAATAACCCAACATGCCATTATGAGTCAAGAAAATTAAACTCATAATAGTATAAATGGCCAAAAAAATACCTCTAATTTCTATTTATCATTTACCCATCATGTCATTATGAGACCAAAAGTAGCTCAATTTGGAATAATAAAAATGAAAAAATGTACACCTAATGCCCATTTTTAAATTACTCACTTTTACAGTTTTGGATAAATAAAGAATATTAGAAACACAAATGAAAAAAATAAAATTCAAATGAAAATGAATATAATTTCCCTTTAAATTGTTAGTAAATACACCTTAGAAAAGCTCATGAAAAATATAAACAATAATAATTTAAATTCATATCCTTAACTAAAACTTAACATGCAGTGCAGCTTTCATTTGGGTCCAAAGTTTTCCTTGACCTAAATATAATTTAGTTGAAACATGAGTTGCAACGCATTATTTTCTTAATAAGTATTCCTTAATAGTTAAACAAAAACAATATTTATCTTCAATCAGAAAATAGGTAACAAATATGTGTGTTGGCACTTCTTACGTCACACAGGATATTCCCACCAAGGACTGGTTTGGCCCAAGACAGAAATCCCCGGCATGGCGCCAGAAGTGTTTAGGGTTAAGACACTTGCACAAAATACCTGGATAATCCACTAATAACAACAAGTGCTAAAAGTGTATTATCAGGTTCTTAAGTTAAGAGATAATCCGCAAGCGCACGGATAACCCGTTGTAGCATTTCACCCGAGAGTATTTCAGGGTATCGTTATTTATATTTTCCCAAAGGAAGACATGGTTGATAAGAGTATTCATGTTCTTGGTGATACAAATGATAGAATCACACCATAGTCCAATACAGGGGTAAAAAGGGGTATAGATAGATAGTGTGACACGCACAGAGGTCTTCCCACTCACTGATAAAGCGAGAGGCAATCCTAGTTAGTACTAAGTAAGTAACAGACTACTACTACTCCTATGGTACAACATTCATATAGCGAGCTTAGCTTCTACCTAAGGTCTAAGGCTTATGCAAGGCTAAGCGAGCGTACAACTGTCTAGACTTCTTCGGGAGGTCCGTCTTACGCAAGGTCTGCCTCGCGACTCCGGCCCTTTCATATATACTCCTACACCGTGCCCGAACGTGGAGGATTACGACGGACGGACAGGGCTGTCACCACCTGCCGCCTACCTCTACAAACCGTGGGACACGCATGCATCGTGGAAAGGGAACCCCAGCACCATGCTAGCGTTACTAACCACAACTCTAGATCCCTCGAGGCACCTTCGCAAGGCGACAAACCTAGTGCACCTTTGCAGGACATTGGACCTGACGCCTAAACAGAGGACAACTAGCCTATCTCGGCATAATCTAGACAAAGGGTCAAAGCTAGCATCTAAGTTATGCATAAACGTTCGGTTTGAGCCGTTTGCATGTAAACTCACATTTTTAGTGTTTTCCTATGGGAACCATCCAAATACATCAAACACATCATAACAAGTGAAAAAGAATGCTTTCCGGGTCATTTTGACCGAAGGAGCACTGTTTTCACCCAAACGGCTCCCGAACGGCTCCAGAACAGCCCGGTTTCAGCCGTTTGCAACATAACACAAATTTTGAGTGTTTTCACATGGGAACCATCCAATTACATCAAAAACATCATAACAAGTGAAAAAGAACGCTTTCCGGGTCATTTTGACCGAAGGAGCACTGTTTTCACCCAAACGGCTCCCAAACGGCTCCCGAACGGCTCCAGAACAGCCCGGTTTGAGCCGTTTGCATGTGAACTCAAATTTTTGAGTGTTTTCCTATGGGAACCATCCCATCACATCAAACACATCATAACAAGTGAAAAAGAACGCTTTCCAGGTCATTTTGACTGAAGGAGCACTGTTTTCACCCAAACGGCTCCAAAACAGCCCGGTTTGAGCCGTTTGCATTTAAACTCACATTTTTTAGTGTTTTCACATAGGAACCATCCAATTACATCAAACACATCATAACAAGTGAAAAAGAACGCTTTCCGGGTCATTTTGACCGAAGGAGCACTGTTTTCACCCAAACGGCTCCCGAACGGCTCCAGAACATCCCGGTTTGAGCCGTTTGCATGTAAACTCAAATTTTTGAGTGTTTTCCCATGGGAACCATCCCATTACATCAAACACATCATAACAAGTGAAAAAGAACGCTTTCCGGGTTATTTTGACCGAAGGAGCACTGTTTTCAACCAAACGGCTCCCGAACGGCTCCAGAACAGCCCGGTTTGAGCCGTTTGCATGTAAACTCAAATTTTTGAGTCTTTTCCTGTGGGAACCATCCCATTACATCAAACACATCATAACAAGTGAAAAAGAACGCTTTCCAGGTCATTTTGACCGAAGGAGCACTGTTTTCACCCAAACGGCTCCCGAACGGCTCCAGAACAGCTCGGTTTGAGCCGTTTGCATGTAAACTCAAATTTTTGAGTCTTTTCCTGTGAGAACCATCCCATTACATAAAACGCATCATAACAAGTGAAAAAGAACGCTTTCTGGGTCATTTTGACCGAAGGAGCACTGTTTTCACCCAAACGGCTCCAGAACAGCCCGGTTTGAGCCGTTTGCATGTAAACTCAAATTTTTGAGTCTTTTCCTGTGGGAACCATCCCATTACATCAAACACATCATAACAAGTGAAAAAGAACGCTTTCCGGGTCATTTTGACCGAAGGAGCACTGTTTTCACCCAAACGGCTCCCGAACGGCTCCAGAACAGCCCGATTTGAGCCGTTTGCATGTAAACTCAAATTTTTGAGTCTTTTCCTGTGAGAACCATCCCATTACATAAAACGCATCATAACAAGTGAAAAAGAACGCTTTCTGGGTCATTTTGACCGAAGGAGCACTGTTTTCACCCAAACGGCTCCAGAACAGCCCAGTTTGAGCCGTTTGCATGTAAACTCACATTTTTTAGTGTTTTCCCATGGGAACCATCCAAATACATCAAACACATCATAACAAGTGAAAAAGAATGCTTTCCGGGTCATTTTGACCGAAGGAGCACTATTTTCACCCAAACGGCTCCCGAACGGCTCCAGAACAGCCCGGTTTCAGCCGTTTGCAACATAACTCAAATTTTGAGTGTCTTCACATGGGAACCATCCAATTACATCAAAAACATCATAACAAGTGAAAAAGAACGCTTTCCAGGTCATTTTGACCGAAGGAGCACTGTTTTCACCCAAACGGCTCCCGAACGGCTCCAGAACAGCCCGGTTTGAGCCATTTGCATGTGAACTCAAATTTTTGAGTGTTTTCCCATGGGAACCATCCCATCACATCAAACACATCATAACAAGTGAAAAAGAACGCTTTCCAGGTCATTTTGACTGAAGGAGCACTGTTTTCACCCAACCGGCTCCAGAACAGCCTGGTTTGAGCCGTTTGCATTTAAACTCACATTTTTTAGTGTTTTCACATAGGAACCATCCAATTACATCAAACACATCATAACAAGTGAAAAAGAACGCTTTCCGGGTCATTTTGACCGAAGGAGCACTGTTTTCACCCAAACGGCTCCCGAACGGCTCCAGAACATCCCGGTTTGAGCCGTTTGCATGTAAACTCAAATTTTTGAGTGTTTTCATATGGCAACCATCCCATTACATCAAACACATCATAACAAGTGAAAAAGAACGCTTTCCGGGTCATTTTGACCGAAGGAGCACTGTTTTCACCCAAACGGCTCCCGAACGGCTCCAAAACAGCCCGGTTTGAGCCGTTTGCATGTAAACTTAAATTTTTGAGTCTTTTCCTGTGCGAACCATCCCATTACATCAAACACATCATAACAAGTGAAAAAGAATGCTTTCCGGGTCATTTTGACCGAAGGAGCACTGTTTTCACCCAAATGGCTCCCGAACGGCTCCAGAACAGCCCGGTTTGAGCCGTTTGCATGTAAACTCACATTTTTAGTGTTTTCCTATGGGAACCATCCAAATACATCAAACACATCATAACAAGTGAAAAAGAATGCTTTCCGGGTCATTTTGACCGAAGGAGCACTGTTTTCACCCAAACGGCTCCCGAACGGCTCCAGAACAGCCCGGTTTCAGCCGTTTGCAACATAACACAAATTTTGAGTGTTTTCACATGGGAACCATCCAATTACATCAAAAACATCATAACAAGTGAAAAAGAACGCTTTCCGGGTCATTTTGACCGAAGGAGCACTGTTTTCACCCAAACGGCTCCCAAACGGCTCCCGAACGGCTCCAGAACAGCCCGGTTTGAGCCGTTTGCATGTGAACTCAAATTTTTGAGTGTTTTCCTATGGGAACCATCCCATCACATCAAACACATCATAACAAGTGAAAAAGAACGCTTTCCAGGTCATTTTGACTGAAGGAGCACTGTTTTCACCCAAACGGCTCCAAAACAGCCCGGTTTGAGCCGTTTGCATTTAAACTCACATTTTTAGTGTTTTCACATAGGAACCATCCAATTACATCAAACACATCATAACAAGTGAAAAAGAACGCTTTCCGGGTCATTTTGACCGAAGGAGCACTGTTTTCACCCAAACGGCTCCCGAACGGCTCCAGAACATCCCGGTTTGAGCCGTTTGCATGTAAACTCAAATTTTTGAGTGTTTTCCCATGGGAACCATCCCATTACATCAAACACATCATAACAAGTGAAAAAGAACGCTTTCCGGGTCATTTTGACCGAAGGAGCACTGTTTTCACCCAAACGGCTCCCGAACGGCTCCAGAACAGCCCGGTTTGAGCCGTTTGCATGTAAACTCAAATTTTTGAGTCTTTTCCTGTGGGAACCATCCCATTACATCAAACACATCATAACAAGTGAAAAAGAACGCTTTCCAGGTCATTTTGACCGAAGGAGCACTGTTTTCACCCAAACGGCTCCCGAACGGCTCCAGAACAGCCCGGTTTGAGCCGTTTGCATGTAAACTCAAATTTTTGAGTCTTTTCCTGTGAGAACCATCCCATTACATAAAAACATCATAACAAGTGAAAAAGAACGCTTTCTGGGTCATTTTGACCGAAGGAGCACTGTTTTCACCCAAACGGCTCCAGAACAGCCCGGTTTGAGCCGTTTGCATGTAAACTCAAATTTTTGAGTCTTTTCCTGTGGGAACCATCCCATTACATCAAACACATCATAACAAGTGAAAAAGAACGCTTTCCGGGTCATTTTGACCGAAGGAGCACTGTTTTCACCCAAACGGCTCCCGAACGGCTCCAGAACAGCCCGGTTTGAGCCGTTTGCATGTAAACTCAAATTTTTGAGTCTTTTCCTGTGAGAACCATCCCATTACATAAAACGCATCATAACAAGTGAAAAAGAACGCTTTCTGGGTCATTTTGACCGAAGGAGCACTGTTTTCACCCAAACGGCTCCAGAACAGCCCAGTTTGAGCCGTTTGCATGTAAACTCACATTTTTTAGTGTTTTCCCATGGGAACCATCCAAATACATCAAACACATCATAACAAGTGAAAAAGAATGCTTTCCGGGTCATTTTGACCGAAGGAGCACTATTTTCACCCAAACGGCTCCCGAACGGCTCCAGAACAGCCCGGTTTCAGCCGTTTGCAACATAACTCAAATTTTGAGTGTCTTCACATGGGAACCATCCAATTACATCAAAAACATCATAACAAGTGAAAAAGAACGCTTTCCAGGTCATTTTGACCGAAGGAGCACTGTTTTCACCCAAACGGCTCCCGAACGGCTCCAGAACAGCCCGGTTTGAGCCATTTGCATGTGAACTCAAATTTTTGAGTGTTTTCCCATGGGAACCATCCCATCACATCAAACACATCATAACAAGTGAAAAAGAACGCTTTCCAGGTCATTTTGACTGAAGGAGCACTGTTTTCACCCAAACGGCTCCAGAACAGCCCGGTTTGAGCCGTTTGCATTTAAACTCACATTTTTTAGTGTTTTCACATAGGAACCATCCAATTACATCAAACACATCATAACAAGTGAAAAAGAACGCTTTCCGGGTCATTTTGACCGAAGGAGCACTGTTTTCACCCAAACGGCTCCCGAACGGCTCCAGAACATCCCGGTTTGAGCCGTTTGCATGTAAACTCAAATTTTTGAGTGTTTTCATATGGCAACCATCCCATTACATCAAACACATCATAACAAGTGAAAAAGAACGCTTTCCGGGTCATTTTGACCGAAGGAGCACTGTTTTCACCCAAACGGCTCCCGAACGGCTCCAAAACAGCCCGGTTTGAGCCGTTTGCATGTAAACTTAAATTTTTGAGTCTTTTCCTGTGCGAACCATCCCATTACATCAAACACATCATAACAAGTGAAAAAGAATGCTTTCCGGGTCATTTTGACCGAAGGAGCACTGTTTTCACCCAAATGGCTCCCGAACGGCTCCAGAACAGCCCGGTTTGAGCCGTTTGCATGTAAACTCACATTTTTTAGTGTTTTCCTATGGGAACCATCCAAATACATCAAACACATCATAACAAGTGAAAAAGAATGCTTTCCGGGTCATTTTGACCGAAGGAGCACTGTTTTCACCCAAACGGCTCCCGAACGGCTCCAGAACAGCCCGGTTTCAGCCGTTTGCAACATAACTCAAATTTTGAGTGTTTTCACATGGGAACCATCCAATTACATCAAAAACATCATAACAAGTGAAAAGGAACGCTTGCCGGGTCATTTTGACCGAAGGAGCACTGTTTTCACCCAAACGGCTCCCGAACGGCTCAAGAACAGCCCGGTTTGAGCCGTTTGCATGTGAACTCAAATGTTTGAGTGTTTTCCCACGGGAACCATCCCATCACATCAAACACATCATAACAAGTGAAAAAGAACGCTTTCCATTTCATTTGACGGAAGGAGCACTGTTTTCACCCAAACGGCTCCAGAACAGCCCGGTTTGAGCCGTTTGCATTTAAACTCACATTTTTTAGTGTTTTCACATAGGAACCATCCAATTACATCAAACACATCATAACAAGTGAAAAAGAACGCTTTCCGGGTCATTTTGACCGAAGGAGCACTGTTTTCACCCAAACGGCTCCCGAACGGCTCCAGAACAGCCCGGTTTGAGCCGTTTGCATGTAAACTCAAATTTTTGAGTCTTTTCCTGTGGGAACCATCCCATTACATCAAACACATCATAACAAGTGAAAAAGAACGCTTTCCAGGTCATTTTGACCGAAGGAGCACTGTTTTCACCCAAACGGCTCCCGAACGGCTCCAGAACAGCCCGGTTTGAGCCGTTTGCATGTAAACTCAAATTTTTGAGTGTTTTCCCATGGGAACCATCCCATCACATCAAACACATCATAACAAGTGAAAAAGAACGCTTTCCAGGTCATTTTGACTGAAGGAGCACTGTTTTCACCCAAACGGCTCCAGAACAGCTCGGTTTGAGCCGTTTGCATTTAAACTCACATTTTTTAGTGTTTTCACATAGGAACCATCCATTACATCAAACACATCATAACAAGTGAAAAAGAACGCTTTCGGGTCATTTTGACCGAAGGAGCACTGTTTTCACCCAAACGGCTCCCGAACGGCTCCAGAACATCCCGGTTTGAGCCGTTTGCATGTAAACTCAAATTTTTGAGTGTTTTCACATGGCAACCATCCCATTACATCAAACACATCATAACAAGTGAAAAAGAACGCTTTCCGGGTCATTTTGACCGAAGGAGCACTGTTTTCACCCAAACGGCTCCCGAACGGCTCCAGAACAGCCCGGTTTGAGCCGTTTGCATGTAAACTCAAATTTTTGAGTCTTTTCCTGTGAGAACCATCCCATTACATAAAACGCATCATAACAAGTGAAAAAGAACGCTTTCTGGGTCATTTTGACCGAAGGAGCACTGTTTTCACCCAAACGGCTCCAGAACAGCCCGGTTTGAGCCGTTTGCATGTAAACTCACATTTTTTAGTGTTTTCACATGGGAACCATCCAATTACATCAAACACATCATAACAAGTGAAAAAGAACGCTTTCCGGGTCATTTTGACCGAAGGAGCACTGTTTTCACCCAAACGGCTCCCGAACGGCTCCAGAACAGCCCGGTTTGAGCCGTTTGCATGTGAACTCACATTTTTGAGTGTTTTCACATGGGAACCATCCCATTACATCAAACACATCATAACAAGTGAAAAAGAACGCTTTCCGGGTCATTTTGACCGAAGGAGCACTGTTTTCACCCAACCGGCTCCAGAACAGCCCGGTTTGAGCCGTTTGCATTTAAACTCACATTTTTTAGTGTTTTCACATAGGAACCATCCAATTACATCAAACACATCATAACAAGTGAAAAAGAACGCTTTCCGGGTCATTTTGACCGAAGGAGCACTGTTTTCACCCAAACGGCTCCCGAATGGCTCCAGAACAGCCGGTTTCAGCCGTTTGCAACATAACTCAAATTTTGAGTGTTTTCACATGGGAACCATCCAATTACATCAAAAATATCATAACAAGTGAAAAAGAACACTTTCCAGGTCATTTTGACCGAAGGAGCACTGTTTTCACCCAAACGGCTCCCAAACGGCTACCGAACGGCTCCAGAACAGCCCGGTTTGAGCCGTTTGCATGTGAACTCAAATTTTTGAGTGTTTTCCCATGGGAACCATCCCATCACATCAAACACATCATAACAAGTGAAAAAGAACGCTTTCCAGGTCATTTTGACTGAAGGAGCACTGTTTTCACCCAAACGGCTCCAGAACAGCTCGGTTTGAGCCGTTTGCATTTAAACTCACATTTTTTAGTGTTTTCACATAGGAACCATCCAATTACATCAAACACATCATAACAAGTGAAAAAGAACGCTTTCCGGGTCATTTTGACCGAAGGAGCACTGTTTTCACCCAAACGGCTCCCGAACGGCTCCAGAACATCCCGGTTTGAGCCGTTTGCATGTAAACTCAAATTTTGAGTGTTTTCACATGGGAACCATCCATTACATCAAACACATCATAACAAGTGAAAAAGAACGCTTTCCGGGTCATTTTGACCGAAGGAGCACTGTTTTCACCCAAACGGCTCCGAACGGCTCCAGACAGCCCGGTTTGAGCCGTTTGCATGTAAACTTCATTTTTGAGTCTTTTCCCTGTGCGAACCATCCCATTACATCAAACACATCATAACAAGTGAAAAAGAACGCTTTCCGGGTCATTTTGACCGAAGGAGCACTGTTTTCACCCAAACGGCTCCCGAACGGCTCCAGAAAGCCCGGTTTGAGCCGTTTGCATGTAAACTCACATTTTTAGTGTTTTCCTTGGGAACCATCCAATACATCAAACACATCATAACAAGTGAAAAAGAATGCTTTCCGGGTCATTTTGACCGAAGGAGCACTGTTTTCACCCAAACGGCTCCCGAACGGCTCCAGAACAGCCCGGTTTGCCGTTTGCATGTAAACTCAAATTTTGTGTGTTTTCCCATGGGAACCATCCCATTACATCAAAACACATCATAACAAGTGAAAAGAACGCTTTCCGGGTCATTTTGACCGAAGGAGCACTGTTTTCACCCAAACGGCTCCAGAACAGCCCGGTTTGAGCCGTTTGCATGTAAACTCAAATTTTTTAGTGTTTTCACATCGGAACCATCCAATTACATCAAACACATCATAACAAGTGAAAAAGAACGCTTTTCGGGCCATTTTGACCGAAGGTGCACAGTTTTCACCCAAACGGCTCCCGAACGGCTCCAGAACAGCCCGTTTTGAGCCGTTTGCATGTAAACTCAAATTTGAGTGTTTTGCCATGGAACCATCCCATTACATCAAACACATCATAACAAGTGAAAAAGAACGCTTTCCGGGTCATTTTGACCGAAGGAGCACTGTTTTAACCCAAACGGCTCCCAAACGGCTACAGAACAGCCCGGTTTAAGCCGTTTGCTTGTAACTCACATTTTTGAGTGTTTTCCCATGGGAACCATCCAATTACATCAAAAACATCATAACAAGTGAAAAGAAACGCTTTCCGGGTCATTTTGACCGAAGGAGCACTGTTTTCACCCAAACGGCTCCCGAACGGCTCCAAGAACAGCCCGGTTTGAGCCGTTTGCATGTAAACTCACATTTTTAATGTTTTCCCATGGAACCATCCAATACATCAAACACATCATAACAAGTGAAAAAGAATGCTTTCCGGGTCATTTTGACCGAAGGAGCACTGTTTTCACCCAAACGGCTCCCGAACGGCTCCAACAGCCTGGTTTCAGCCGTTGCAAACAAACTCAAATTTTGAGTGTTTTCACATAGGAACCATCCATTACATCAAAAACATCATAACAAGTGAAAAAGAACGCTTTCCGGGTCATTTTGACCGAAGGAGCACTGTTTTCACACCCAAACGGCTCCCGAACGGCTCCAGAACAGCCCGGTTTGAGCCGTTTGCATGTGAAACTCAAATTTTTGAGTGTTTTCCCATGGAACCATCCATTACATCAAACACATCATAACAAGTGAAAAAGAACGCTTTCCGGTCAGTCATTTGACTGAAGGAGCACTGTTTTCACCCAAACGGCTCCAGAACAGCCCGTTTGAGCCGTTTGCATTTAAACTCACATTTTTGTGTTTTCACATAGGAACCATCCATTACATCAAACACATCATAACAAGTGAAAAAGAACGCTTTCCGGTCATTTTGACCGAAGGAGCACTGTTTTCACCCAAACGGCTCCCGAACGGCTCCAGAACATCCCGGTTTGAGCCGTTTGCATGTAAACTCAAATTTTTGAGTGTTTTCCATGGGAACCATCCCATTACATCAAACACATCATAACAAGTGAAAAAGAACGCTTTCCGGGTCATTTTGACCGAAGGAGCACTGTTTTCACCCAAACGGCTCCAGAACAGCCCGGTTTGAGCCGTTTGCATGTAAACTCAATTTTTGAGTGTTTTCCTGTGGAACCATCCCATTACATCAAACACATCATAACAAGTGAAAAGAACGCTTTCCGGGTCATTTGACCGAAGGAGCACTGTTTTCACCCAAACGGCTCCCAAACGGCTCCAGAACAGCCCGGTTTAAGCCGTTTGCATGTAAACTCACATTTTTGAGTGGTTTCCCATGGGAACCATCCAATTACATCAAAAACATAATAACAAGTGAAAAAGAACGCTTTCCGGGTCATTTTGACCGAAGGAGCACTGTTTTCACCCAAAGGCTCCCGAACGGCTCCAGAACAGCCCGGTTTGAGCCGTTTGCATTAAACTCACATTTTTTAGTGTTTTCACATAGGAACCATCCAATTACATCAAACACATCATAACAAGTGAAAAAGAACGCTTTCCGGGTCATTTTGACCGAAGGAGCACTGTTTTCACCCGAACGGCTCCCGAACGGCTCCAGAACAGCCCGGTTTGAGCCGTTTGCATGTAAACTCAAATTTTTGAGTGTTTTCCCATGGGAACCATCCCATTACATCAAACACATCATAACAAGTGAAAGAAGAACGCTTTCCGGGTCATTTTGACCGAAGGAGCACTGTTTTCACCACCGAACGGCTCCAGAACAGCCCGGTTTGAGCCGTTTGTGTGAACTCAAATTTTTGAGTGTTTTCCCATGGGAACCATCCCATTACATCAAACACATCATAACAAGTGAAAAAGAACGCTTTCCAGGTCATTTTGACTGAAGGAGCACTGTTTTCACCCAAACGGCTCCAGAACAGCCCGGTTTGAGCCGTTTGCATTTAAACTCACATTTTTTAGTGTTTTCACATAGGAACCATCCAATTACATCAAACACATCATAACAAGTGAAAAAAAACGCTTTCCGGGTCATTTTGACCGAAGGAGCACTGTTTTCACCCAAACGGCTCCCGAACGGCTCCAGAACATCCCGGTTTGAGCCGTTTGCATGTAAACTCAAATTTTTGAGTGTTTTCCCATGGGAACCATCCCATTACATCAAACACATCATAACAAGTGAAAAAGAACGCTTTCCGGGTCATTTTGACCGAAGGAGCACTGTTTTCACCCGAACGGCTCCAGAACAGCCCGGTTTGAGCCGTTTGCATGTAAACTCAAATTTTTGAGTCTTTTCCTGTGGGAACCATCCCATTACATCAAACACATCATAACAAGTGAAAAGAACGCTTTCCGGGTCATTTTGACCGAAGGAGCACTGTTTTCACCCAAACGGCTCCCAAACGGCTCCAGAACAGCCCGGTTTAAGCCGTTTGCATGTAAACTCACATTTTTGAGTGGTTTCCCATGGGAACCATCCAATTACATCAAAAACATAATAACAAGTGAAAAAGAACGCTTTCCGGGTCATTTTGACCGAAGGAGCACTGTTTTCACCCAAAGGGCTCCCAAACGGCTCCAGAACAGCCCGGTTTGAGCCGTTTGCATGTAAACTCACATTTTTTAATGTTTTCCCATGGGAACCATCCAAATACATCAAACACATCATAACAAGTGAAAAAGAATGCTTTCCGGGTCATTTTGACCGAAGGAGCACTGTTTTCACCCAAACGGCTCCCGAACGGCTCCAGAACAGCCTGGTTTCAGCCGTTTGCAACATAACTCAAATTTTGAGTGTTTTCACATAGGAACCATCCAATTACATCAAAACACATCATAACAAGTGAAAAAGAACGCTTTCCGGTCATTTTGACCGAAGGAGCACTGTTTTCACCCGAACGGCTCCCGAACGGCTCCAGAACAGCCCGGTTTGAGCCGTTTGCATGGAAAACTCAAATTTTTGAGTGTTTTCCCATGGGAACCATCCCATTACATCAAAACATCATAACAAGTGAAAAAGAACGCTTTCCAGGTCATTTGACTGAAGGAGCACTGTTTTCACCCAAACGGCTCCAGAACAGCCCGGTTTGAGCCGTTTGCATTTAAACTCACATTTTTTAGTGTTTTCACATAGGAACCATCCAATTACATCAAACACATCATAACAAGTGAAAAAGAACGCTTTCCGGGTCATTTTGACCGAAGGAGCACTGTTTTCACCCAAACGGCTCCCGAACGGCTCCAGAACATCCCGGTTTGAGCCGTTTGCATGTAAACTCAAATTTTTGAGTGTTTTCCCATGGGAACCATCCCATTACATCAAACACATCATAACAAGTGAAAAAGAACGCTTTCCGGGTCATTTTGACCGAAGGAGCACTGTTTTCACCCAAACGGCTCCCGAACGGCTCCAGAACAGCCCGGTTTGAGCCGTTTGCATTTAAACTCTCACATTTTTAAGTGTTTCACATGGAACCATCCAATTACATCAAACACATCATAACAAGTGAAAAAACGCTTTCCGGGTCATTTTGACCGAAGGAGCACTGTTTTCACCCAAACGGCTCCCGAACGGCTCCAGAACATCCCGGTTTGAGCCGTTTGCATGTAAACTCAAATTTTTGAGTGTTTTCCCATGGGAACCATCCCATTACATCAAACACATCATAACAAGTGAAAAAGAACGCTTTCCAGGTCATTTTGACTGAAGGAGCACTGTTTTCACCCAACGGCTCCAGAACAGCCCGGTTTGAGCCGTTTGCATTAAACTCACATTTTTAGTGTTTTCCTAGGAACCATCCAATACATCAAACACATCATAACAAGTGAAAAAGAATGCTTTCCGGGTCATTTGACCGAAGGAGCACTGTTTTCACCCAAACGGCTCCCGAACGGCTCCAGAACAACCCGGTTTCAGCCGTTTGCAACATAACACAAATTTTGAGTGTTTTCACATGGGAACCATCCATTTACATCAAAACATCATAACAAGTGAAAACGAACACTTTCCGGTCATTTTGACCGAAGGAGCACTGTTTTCACCCAAACGGCTCCCAAACGGCTCCGAACGGCTCCAGAACAGCCCGGTTTGAGCCGTTTGCATGTGAACTCAAATTTTTGAGTGTTTTCCCATGGGAACCATCCCATCACATCAAACACATCATAACAAGTGAAAAAGAACGCTTTCCAGGTCATTTTGACTGAAGGAGCACTGTTTTCACCCAAACGGCTCCAGAAACAGCCCGGTTTGAGCCGTTTGCATGTAAACTCACATTTTGAGTGTTTTCCCATGGGAACCATCATTAATAATCAAAACATCATAACAAGTGAAAAAGAACGCTTTCCGGGTCATTTTGACCGAAGGAGCACTGTTTTCACACCAAACGGCTCCCGAACGGCTCCAGAACAGCCCGGTTTGAGCCGTTTGCATTCAAACTCACATGTTTTAGTGTTTTCCCATGGGAACCATCCAAATACATCAAACACTTCATAACAAGTGAAAAAGAATGCTTTCCGGTTATTTTGACCGAAGGAGCACTGTTTTCACCCAAACGGCTCCCGAACGGCTCCAGAACAGCCCAGTTTCAGCCGTTTGCATGTAACTCAATTTTGAGTGTTTTCACATGGGAACCATCCAATTACATCAAAAACATCATAACAAGTGAAAAGGAATGCTTTCCGGGTCATTTTGACCGAAGGAGCACTGTTTTCACCCAAACGGCTCCCGAACGGCTCAAGAACAGCCCGGTTTGAGCCGTTTGCATGTGAACTCAAATGTTTGAGTGTTTTCCCATGGGAACCATCCATCACATCAAACACATCATAACAAGTGAAAAAGACGCTTTCCGGGTCATTTTGACGAAGGAGCACTGTTTTCACCCAAACGGCTCCAGAACAGCCCGGTTTGAGCCGTTTGCATTTAACTCACATTTTTTAGTGTTTTCACATAGGAACCATCCAATTACATCAAACACATCATAACAAGTGAAAAAGAACGCTTTCCGGGTCATTTTGACCGAAGGAGCACTGTTTTCACCCAAACGGCTCCCGAACGGCTCCAGAACATCCCGGTTTGAGCCGTTTGCATGTAACTCAAATTTTTGAGTGTTTTCCCATGGGAACCATCCCATTACATCAAACACATCATAACAAGTGAAAAAGAACGCTTTCCGGGTCATTTTGACCGAAGGAGCACTGTTTTCACCCAAACGGCTCCAGAACAGCCCGGTTTGAGCCGTTTGCATTTAAACTCACATTTTTTAGTGTTTTCCTATGGGAACCATCCAATACATCAAACACATCATAACAAGTGAAAAAGAATGCTTTCCGGGTCATTTTGACCGAAGGAGCACTGTTTTCACCCAAACGGCTCCCGAACGGCTCCAGAACAACCCGGTTTCAGCCGTTTGCAACATAACACAAATTTTGAGTGTGTTCACATCGGAACCATCCAATTACATCAAAAACATCATAACAAGTGAAAAGAACGCTTTCCGGGTCATTTTGACCGAAGGAGCACTGTTTTCACCCAAACGGCTCCCGAACGGCTCCAGAGAACAGCCCGGTTTGAGCCGTTTGCATGTGAACTCAAATTTTTGAGTGTTTTCCCATGGGACCATCCCATCACATCAAACACATCATAACAAGTGAAAAAGAACGCTTTCCAGGTCATTTTGACTGAAGGAGCACTGTTTTCACCCAAACGGCTCCAGAACAGCCCGGTTTGAGCCGTTTGCATTTAAACTCACATTTTTTAGTGTTTTCACATAGGAACCATCCAATTACATCAAACACATCATAACAAGTGAAAAAGAACGCTTTCCGGGTCATTTTGACCGAAGGAGCACTGTTTTCACCCAAACGGCTCCCGAACGGCTCCAGAACAGCCCGGTTTGAGCCGTTTGCATGTAAACTCAAATTTTGAGTGTTTTCCATGGGAACCATCCCATTACATCAAACAATCATAACAAGTGAAAAGAACGCTTTCCGGGTCATTTTGACCGAAGGAGCACTGTTTTCACCCAAACGGCTCCAGAACAGCCCGGTTTGAGCCGTTTGCATGTAAACTCACATTTTTTAGTGTTTCCTGGGAACCATCCAAATACATCAAACACATCATAACAAGTGAAAAAGAACGCTTTCCGGGTCATTTGACCGAAGGAGCACTGTTTTCACCCAAACGGCTCCCGAACGGCTCCAGAACACCCGGTTTCAGCCGTTTGCAACAAACACAATTTTTGAGTGTTTTCACATCGGAACCATCCAATTACATCAAAACATCATAACAAGTGAAAACGAACGCTTTCCGGGTCATTTTGACCGAAGGAGCACTGTTTTCACCCAAACGCTCCAAACGGCTCCCGAAACGGCTCCAGAACAGCCCGGTTTGAGCCGTTTGCATGCGAACTCAAATTTTGAGTGTTTTCCCTGGGAACCATCCCATCACATCAAACGATCATAACAAGTGAAAAAGAACGCTTTCCAGGTCATTTTGACTGAAGGAGCACTGTTTTCACCCAAACGGCTCCAGAACAGCCCGGTTTGAGCCGTTTGCATTAAACTCACATTTTTAGTGTTTTCACATAGGAACCATCCAATTACATCAAACACATCATAACAAGTGAAAAAGAACGCTTTCCGGGTCATTTTGACCGAAGGAGCACTGTTTTCACCCGAACGGCTCCAGAAACATCCGGTTTGAGCCGTTTGCATGTAAACTCAAATTTTGAGTGTTTTCCCATGGGAACCATCCCATTACATCAAACACATCATCAAGTGAAAAAGAACGCTTTCCGGGTCATTTTGACCGAAGGAGCACTGTTTTCACCCAAACGGCTCCCGAACGGCCCAGAACAGCCCGGTTTGAGCCGTTTGCATGTAAACTCAAATTTTTGAGTCTTTTCCTGTGGGAACCATCCATTACATCAAAACACATCATAACAAGTGAAAAAGAACGCTTTCCGGGTCATTTTGACCGAAGGAGCACTGTTTTCACCCAAACGGCTCCAGAACATCCGGTTTGAGCCGTTTGCATGTAAACTCAAATTTTTGAGTGTTTTCCCATGGGAACCATCCAATTACATCAAACACATCATAACAAGTGAAAAAGAACGCTTTCCGGGTCATTTTGACCGAAGGAGCACTGTTTTCACCCAAACGGCTCCCGAACGGCTCCAGAACAGCCCGGTTTGAGCCGTTTGCATGTAAACTCAAATTTTTGAGTCTTTTCCTGTGGAACCATCCATTACATCAAACACATCATAACAAGTGAAAAAGAACGCTTTCCGGGTCATTTTGACCGAAGGAGCACTGTTTTCACCCAAACGGCTCCCGAACGGCTCAGAACAGAACAGCCCGGTTTGAGCCGTTTGCATGTGAACTCAAATTTTGAGTTTTCCCATGGGAACCATCCCATAACATCAAACACATCATAACAAGTGAAAAAGAACGCTTTCCAGGTCATTTTGACTGAAGGAGCACTGTTTTCACCCAAACGGCTCCAGAACAGCCTGGTTTGAGCCGTTTGCATTTCAACTCACATTTTTTAGTGTTTTCACATAGGAACCATCCAATTTCATCAAACACATCATAACAAGTGAAAAAGAACGCTTTCCGGGTCATTTTGACCGAAGGAGCACTGTTTTCACCCAAACGGCTCCGAACGGCTCCAGAACAGCCCGGTTTGAGCCGTTTGCATGTAAACTCAAATTTTTGAGTGTTTTCACATGGGAACCATCCAATTACATCAAACACATCATAACAAGTGAAAAAGAACGCTTTCCGGGTCATTTTGACCGAAGGAGCACTGTTTTCACCCAAACGGCTCCCAAACGGCTCCCGAACGGCTCAGAACAGCCCGGTTTGAGCCGTTTGCATGTGAACTCAAATTTTGAGTGTTTCCCATGGGAACCATCCCATCACATCAAACACATCATAACAAGTGAAAAAGAACGCTTTCCAGGTCATTTTGACTGAAGGAGCACTGTTTTCACCCAAACGGCTCCAGAACAGCCCGGTTTGAGCCGTTTGCATTAAAACTCACTTTTTAGTGTTTTCACATAGGAAACCATCCAATTACATCAAACACATCATAACAAGTGAAAAAGAACGCTTTCCGGGTCATTTTGACCGAAGGAGCACTGTTTTCACCCGAACGGCTCCAGAACATCCCGGTTTGAGCCGTTTGCATGTAAACTCAAATTTTTGAGTGTTTTCCCAAGGGAACCATCCCATTACATCAAACACATCATAACAAGTGAAAAAGAACGCTTTCCGGGTTATTTTGACCGAAGGAGCACTGTTTTCAACCAAACGGCTCCCGAACGGCCCCAGGACCGCCCGGTTTGAGCCGTTTGCATGTAAACTCAAATTTTTGAGTCTTTTCCTGTGGGAACCATCCCATTACATCAAACACATCATAACAAGTGAAAAAGAACGCTTTCCGGGTCATTTTGACCGAAGGAGCACTGTTTTCACCCAAACGGCTCCCGAACGGCTCCAGAACAGCCCGGTTTGAGCCGTTTGCATGTGAACTCAAATTTTTGAGTGTTTTCCCATGGGAACCATCCCATCACATCAAACACATCATAACAAGTGAAAAAGAACGCTTTCCAGGTCATTTTGACTGAAGGAGCACTGTTTTCACCCAAACGGCTCCAGAACAGCCTGGTTTGAGCCGTTTGCATTTAAACTCACATTTTTAGTGTTTTCACATAGGAACCATCCAATTACATCAAACACATCATAACAAGTGAAAAAGAACGCTTTCCGGGTCATTTTGACCGAAGGAGCACTGTTTTCACCCAAACGGCTCCCGAACGGCTCCAGAACATCCCGGTTGAGCCGTTTGCATGTAAACTCAATTTTTGAGTGTTTTCCCATGGGAACCATCCATTACATCAAAACACATCATAACAAGTGAAAAAGAACGCTTTCCGGGTCATTTTGACCGAAGGAGCACTGTTTTCACCCAAACGGCTCCCAAACGGCTACCGAACGGCTCCAGAACAGCCCGGTTTGAGCCGTTTGCATGTGAACTCAAATTTTTGAGTGTTTTCCCATGGGAACCATCCCATCACATCAAACACATCATAACAAGTGAAAAAGAACGCTTTCCAGGTCATTTTGACTGAAGGAGCACTGTTTTCACCCAAACGGCTCCAGAACAGCCCGGTTTGAGCCGTTTGCATGTAAACTCACAGTTTTGAGTGTTTTCCATGGGAACCATCCAATTACATCAAAAACATCATAACAAGTGAAAAAGAACGCTTTCGGGTCATTTTGACCGAGGAGCATGTTTCACCCAAACGGCTCCCGAACGGCTCCAGCAGCCCGGTTTGAGCCGTTTGCATTAAACTCACATTTTTAGTGTTTCCCATGGGAACCATCCCAATACATCAAACACATCATAACAAGTGAAAAAGAATGCTTTCCGGGTCATTTTGACCGAAGGAGCACTGTTTTCACCCAAACGGCTCCCGAACGGCTCCAGAACAGCCCGGTTTTTGAGCCGTTTGCAACATAACTCAAATTTTGAGTTTTTCACATGGGAACCATCCAATTACATCAAAAACATCATAACAAGTGAAAAAGAACGCTTTCGGGTCATTTGACCGAAGGAGCACTGTTTTCACCCAAACGGCTCCCAACGGCTCCAGAGCACCAGAACGCCCGGTTTGAGCCGTTTGCATGTGAACTCACATTTTTTAGCGTTTTCACGTAGGAACCATCCAATTACATCAAACACATCATAACAAGTGAAAAACAACGCTTTTCGGGTCATTTTGACCGAAGGAGCACTGTTTTCACCCAAACGGCTCCCGAACGGCTCCAGAACATCCCGGTTTGAGCCGTTTGCATGTAAACTCAAATTTTAGAGTGTTTTCCCATGGGAACCATCCCATTACATCAAACACAGCATAACAAGTGAAAAAGAACGCTTTCCAGGTCATTTTGACTGAAGGAGCACTGTTTTCGCCCAAACGGCTCCAGAACAGCCCGGTTTGAGCCGTTTGCATTTAAACTCACATTTTTTAGTGTTTTCACATAGGAACCATCCAATTACATCAAACACATCATAACAAGTGAAAAAGAACGTTTTCCGGGTCATTTTGACCGAAGGAGCACTGTTTTCACCCAAACGGCTCCCGAACGGCTCCAGAACATCCCGGTTTGAGCCGTTTGCATGTAAACTCAAATTTTTGAGTGTTTTCCCATGGGAACCATCCCATTACATCAAACACATCATAACAAGTGAAAAAGAACGCTTTCCGGGTCATTTTGACCGAAGGAGCACTGTTTTCACCCGAACGGCTCCAGAACAGCCCGGTTTTTGAGCCGTTTGCATGTAAACTCAAATTTTTGAGTCTTTTCTGTGAACCATCCCATTACATCAAACACATCATAACAAGTGAAAAGAACGCTTTCCGGGTCATTTTGACCGAAGGAGCACTGTTTTCACCCAAACGGCTCCCGAACGGCTCCAGAACAGCCCGGTTTGAGCCGTTTGCATGTAAACTCACATTTTTTAGTGTTTTCCTATGGGAACCATCCAAATACATCAAACACATCATAACAAGTGAAAAAGAATGCTTTCCGGGTCATTTTGACCGAAGGAGCACTGTTTTCACCCAAACGGCTCCCGAACGGCTCCAGAACAGCCCGGTTTCAGCCGTTTGCAACATAACTCAAATTTTGAGTGTTTTCACATGGGAACCATCCAATTACATCAAAAACATCATAACAAGTGAAAAAGAACGCTTTCCGGGTCATTTTGACCGAAGGAGCACTGTTTTCACCCAAACGGCTCCAAACGGCTCCAGAACGGCTCCAGAACAGCCCGGTTTGAGCCGTTTGCATGTGAACTCAAATTTTTGAGTGTTTTCCCATGGGAACCATCCCATCACATCAAACACATCATAACAAGTGAAAAAGAACGCTTTCCAGGTCATTTTGACCGAAGGAGCACTGTTTTCACCCAAACGGCTCCAGAAAGCCTGGTTTGAGCCGTTTGCATTTAAACTCACATTTTTAGTGTTTTCACATAGGAACCATCCAATTACATCAAACACATCATAACAAGTGAAAAAGAACGCTTTCCGGGTCATTTTGACCGAAGGAGCACTGTTTTCACCCAAACGGCTCCCGAACGGCTCCAGAACATCCCGGTTTGAGCCGTTTGCATGTAAACTCAAATTTTTGAGTGTTTTCACATGGCAACCATCCCATACATCAAACACATCATAACAAGTGAAAAAGAACGCTTTCGGGTCATTTTGACCGAAGGAGCACTGTTTTCACCCAAATGGCTCCCGAACGGCTCCAGAACAGCCCGGTTTGAGCCGTTTGCATGTAAACTCAACATTTTTAGTGTTTTCCTATGGGAACCATCCAAATACATCAAACACATCATAACAAGTGAAAAAGAATGCTTTCTGGGTCATTTTGACCGAAGGAGCACTGTTTTCACCCAAACGGCTCCCGAACGGCTCCAGAACAGCCCGGTTTCAGCCGTTTGCAACATAACTCAAATTTTGAGTGTTTTCACATGGGAACCATCCAATTACATCAAAAACATCATAACAAGTGAAAAAGAACGCTTTCCGGGTCATTTTGACCGAAGGAGCACTGTTTTCACCCAAACGGCTCCCGAACGGCTCCAGAACAGCCCGGTTTGAGCCGTTTGCATGTAAACTCACATTTTTGAGTGTTTTCCCATGGGAACCATCCAATTATATCACAAACATCATAACAAGTGAAAAAGAACGCTTTCCGGGTCATTTTGACCGAAGGAGCACTGTTTTCACCCAAACGGCTCTAGAACAGCCCGGTTTGAGCCGTTTGCATTCAAACTCACATTTTTTAGTGTTTTCCCGTGGGAACCATCCAAATACATCAAACACATCATAACAAGTGAAAAAGAATGCGTTCCGGGTCATTTTGACCGAAGGAGCACTGTTTTCACCCAAACGGCTCCCGAACGGCTCCAGAACAGCCCGGTTTCAGCCGTTTGCAACATAACTCAAATTTTGAGTGTTTTCACATGGGAACCATCCAATTACATCAAAAACATCATAACAAGTGAAAAAGAACGCTTTCCGGGTCATTTTGACCGAAGGAGCACTGTTTTCACCCACTGCTCCCAAACGGCTACCGAACGGCTCCAGAACAGCCCGGTTTGAGCCGTTTGCATGTGAAACTCAAATTTTTGAGTGTTTTCCCATGGGAACCATCCCATCACATCAAACATCATAACAAGTGAAAAAGAACGCTTTCCAGGTCATTTTGACTGAAGGAGCACTGTTTTCACCCAAACGGCTCCAGAACAGCCCGGTTTGAGCCGTTTGCATGTAAACTCACATTTTTGAGTGTTTTCCCATGGGAACCATCCAATTATATCAAAAACATCATAACAAGTGAAAAAGAACGCTTTCCGGGTCATTTTGACCGAAGGAGCACTGTTTTCACCCAAACGGCTCCAGAACAGCCCGGTTTGAGCCGTTTGCATTCAAACTCACATTTTTAGTGTTTTCCCATGGGAACCATCCAATACATCAAACACATCATAACAAGTGAAAAGAATGCGTTCCGGGTCATTTTGACCGAAGGAGCACTGTTTTCACCCAAACGGCTCCCGAACGGCTCCAGAACAGCCCGGTTTCAGCCGTTTGCACATAACTCAAATTTTGAGTGTTTTCACATGGGAACCATCCAATACAT
This sequence comes from Eragrostis nindensis, assembly GCA_012490785.1. Lineage (NCBI taxonomy): Eukaryota > Viridiplantae > Streptophyta > Magnoliopsida > Poales > Poaceae > Eragrostis > Eragrostis nindensis. The sequence continues at coordinate 113,891 of JAAXCT010001831.1, forward strand.
CAAAAACATCATAACAAGTGAAAAAGAACGCTTGCCGGGTCATTTTGACCGAAGGAGCACTGTTTTCACCCAAACGGCTCCCGAACGGCTCCAGAACAGCCCGGTTTGAGCCGTTTGCATGTGAACTCAAATTTTTGAGTGTTTTCCCATGGGAACCATCCCATCACATCAAAACACATCATAACAAGTGAAAAAGAACGCTTTCCAGGTCATTTTGACTGAAGGAGCACTGTTTTCACCCAAACGGCTCCAGAACAGCCCGGTTTGAGCCGTTTGCATGTAAACTCACATTTTAGTGTTTTCACATAGGAACCATCCAATTACATCAAACACATCATAACAAGTGAAAAAGAACGCTTTCCGGGTCATTTTGACCGAAGGAGCACTGTTTTCACCCAAACGGCTCCCGAACGGCTCCAGAACATCCCGGTTTGAGCCGTTTGCATGTAAACTCAAATTTTTGAGTGTTTTCCCATGGGAACCATCCCATTACATCAAACACATCATAACAAGTGAAAAAGAACGCTTTCCGGGTCATTTTGACTGAAGGAGCACTGTTTTCACCCAAACGGCTCCAGAACAGCCCGGTTTGAGCCGTTTGCATTTAAACTCACATTTTTTAGTGTTTTCACATAGGAACCATCCAATTACATCAAACACATCATAACAAGTGAAAAAGAACGCTTTCCGGGTCATTTTGACCGAAGGAGCACTGTTTTCACCCAAACGGCTCCCGAACGGCTCCAGAACATCCCGGTTTGAGCCGTTTGCATGTAAACTCAAATTTTTGAGTGTTTTCCCATGGGAACCATCCAATTACATCAAACACATCATAACAAGTGAAAAAGAACGCTTTCCGGGTCATTTTGACCGAAGGAGCACTGTTTTCACCCAAACGGCTCCCGAACGGCTCCAGAACAGCCTGGTTTGAGCCGTTTGCATGTAAACTCACATTTTTTAGTGTTTTCCCATGGGAACCATCCAATTACATCAAACACATCATAACAAGTGAAAAAGAACGCTTTCCGGGTCATTTTGACCGAAGGAGCACTGTTTTCACCCAAACGGCTCTAGAACAGCCCGGTTTGAGCCGTTTGCATTCAAACTCACATTTTTGAGTGTTTTCCCCGTGGGAACCATCCAAATACATCAAACACATCATAACAAGTGAAAAGAACGCTTTCGGGTCATTTTGACCGAAGGAGCACTGTTTTCACCCAAACGGCCCGAACGGCTCCAGAACAGCCCGGTTTCAGCCGTTTGCAAATAAACTCAAATTTTGAGTGTTTTCACATGGGAACCATCCAATTACATCAAAACATCATAACAAGTGAAAAAGAACGCTTTCCGGGTCATTTTGACCGAAGGAGCACTGTTTTCACCCAAACGGCTCCCAAACGCTAACGAACGGCTCCAGAACAGCCCGGTTTGAGCCGTTTGCATGCGAACTCAAATTTTTGAGTGTTTTCCCATGGGAACCATCCCATCACATCAAACACATCATAACAAGTGAAAAAGAACGCTTTCCAGGTCATTTTGACTGAAGGAGCACTGTTTTCACCCAAACGGCTCCAGAACAGCCCGGTTTGAGCCGTTTGCATGTAAACTCACATTTTTGAGTGTTTTCCCATGGGAACCATCCAATTATATCAAAAACATCATAACAAGTGAAAAAGAACGCTTTCCGGGTCATTTTGACCGAAGGAGCACTGTTTTTTTCACCCCCAAACGGCTCCAGAACAGCCCGGTTTGAGCCGTTTGCATTCAAACTCACATTTTTTAGTGTTTTCCCATGGGAACCATCCAAATACATCAAACACATCATAACAAGTGAAAAAGAATGCTTTCCGGGTCATTTTGACCGAAGGAGCACTGTTTTCACCCAAACGGCTCCCGAACGGCTCCAGAACAGCCCGGTTTCAGCCGTTTGCAACATAACTCAAATTTTGAGTGTTTTCACATGGGAACCATCCAATTACATCAAAAACATCATAACAAGTGAAAAGGAACGCTTGCCGGGTCATTTTGACCGAAGGAGCACTGTTTTCACCCAAACGGCTCCCGAACGGCTCCAGAACAGCCGGTTTGAGCCGTTTGCATGTGAACTCAAATTTTGAGTGTTTTCCCATGGGAACCATCCCATCACATCAAACACATCATAACAAGTGAAAAAGAACGCTTTCCAGGTCATTTTGACTGAAGGAGCACTGTTTTCACCCAAACCGCTCCAGAACAGCCCGGTTTGAGCCGTTTGCATTTAAACTCACATTTTTTAGTGTTTTCACATAGGAACCATCCAATTACATCAAACACATCATAACAAGTGAAAAACAACGCTTTCCGGGTCATTTTGACCGAAGGAGCACTGTTTTCACCCAAACGGCTCCCGAACGGCTCCAGAACATCCCGGTTTGAGCCGTTTGCATGTAACTCAAATTTTTGAGTGTTTCCCATGGGAACCATCCCATTACATCAAAACATCATAACAAGTGAAAAAGAACGCTTTCCAGGTCATTTTGACTGAAGGAGCACTGTTTTCACCCAAAACGGCTCCAGAACAGCCCGGTTTGAGCCGTTGCATTGAAACTCACATTTTTAGTGTTTTCCACATAGGAACCATCCAATTACATCAAACACATCATAACAAGTGAAAAAGAACGCTTTCCGGGTCATTTTGACCGAAGGAGCACTGTTTTCACCCAAACGGCTCCTGAACGGCTCCAGAACATCCCGGTTTGAGCCGTTTGCATGTAAACTCAATTTTTGAGTGTTTTCCCATGGGAACCATCCATTACATCAAACACATCATAACAAGTGAAAAAGAACGCTTTCGGGTCATTTTGACCGAAGGAGCACTGTTTTCACCCAAACGGCTCCCGAACGGCTCCAGAACAGCCCGGTTTGAGCCGTTTGCATGTAAACTTAAATTTTTGAGTCTTTCCTGTGGCGAACCATCCCTACATCAACAATCATAACAAGTGAAAAAGAAGCTTTCCGGGTCATTTTGACCGAAGGAGCACTGTTTTTCACCAAAATGGCTCCCGAACGGCTCCAGAACAGCCCGGTTTGAGCCGTTTGCATGTAAACTCACATTTTTTAGTGTTTCCTATGGGAACCATCCAAATACATCAAACACATCATAACAAGTGAAAAAGAATGCTTTCCGGGTCATTTTGACGAGAGGAGCACTGTTTCACCCAAACGGCTCCCGAACGGCTCCAGAACAGCCCGGTTTCAGCCGTTTGCAACATAACACAAATTTTGAGTGTGTTCACATGGGAACCATCCAATTACATCAAAAACATCATAACAAGTGAAAAAGAACGCTTTCCGGGTCATTTTGACCGAAGGAGCACTGTTTTCACCCAAACGGCTCCCAAACGGCTATAGAACGGCTCCAGAACAGCCCGGTTTGAGCCGTTTGCATGTGAACTCAAATTTTTGAGTGTTTTCCCATGGGAACCATCCCATCACATCAAACACATCATAACAAGTGAAAAAGAACGCTTTCCATTTCATTTGACGGAAGGAGCACTGTTTTCACCCAAACGGCTCCAGAACAGCCCGGTTTGAGCCGTTTGCATTTAAACTCACATTTTTTAGTGTTTCACATAGGAACCATCCAATTACATCAAACACATCATAACAAGTGAAAAAGAACGCTTTCCGGGTCATTTTGACCGAAGGAGCACTGTTTTCACCCAAACGGCTCCCGAACGGCTCCAGAACATCCCGGTTTGAGCCGTTTGCATGTAAACTCAAATTTTTGAGTGTTTTCCCCTGCGAACCATCCCATTACATCAAACACATCATAACAAGTGAAAAAGAACGCTTTCCGGGTCATTTTGACCGAAGGAGCACTGTTTTCAACCAAACGGCTCCCGAACGGCTCCAGAACAGCCCGGTTTGAGCCGTTTGCATGTAAACTCAAGTTTTTGAGTCTTTTCCTGTGGGAACCATCCCATTACAACAAACACATCATAACAAGTGAAAAAGAACGCTTTCCGGGTCATTTTGACCGAAGGAGCACTGTTTTCACCCAAACGGCTCCCGAACGGCTCCAGAACAGCCCGGTTTGAGCCGTTTGCATGTAAACTCAAATTTTTGAGTCTTTTCCTGTGAGAACCATCCCATTACATAAAACACATCATAACAAGTGAAAAAGAACGCTTTCGGGGTCATTTTGACCGAAGGAGCACTGTTTTCACCCAAACGGCTCCAGAACAGCCCGGTTTGAGCCGTTTGCATGTAAACTTACATTTTTTAGTGTTTTCCCATGGGAACCATCCAAATACATCAAACACATCATAACAAGTGAAAAAGAACGCTTTCCGGGTCATTTTGACCGAAGGAGCACTGTTTTCACCCAAACGGCTCCCGAACGGCTCCAGAACATCCCGGTTTGAGCCGTTTGCATGTAAACTCAAATTTTTGAGTGTTTTCCCATGGGAACCATCCCATCACATCAAACACATCATAACAAGTGAAAAAGAACGCTTTCCAGGTCATTTTGACGAAGGAGCACTGTTTTCACCCAAACGGCTCCAGAACAGCCCGGTTTGAGCCGTTTGCATGTAAACTCACATTTTTAGTTTTCACATGGGAACCATCCAATTACATCAAACACATCATAACAAGTGAAAAAGAACGCTTTCCGGGTCATTTTGACCGAAGGAGCACTGTTTTCACCCAAACGGCTCCCGAACGGCTCCAGAAAAGCCCGGTTTGAGCCATTTGCATGTAAACTCAATTTTTGAGTTTTTTCATGGCAACCATCCCATTACATCAAACACATCATAACAAGTGAAAAAGAACGCTTTCGGGTCATTTTGACCGAAGGAGCACTGTTTCACCCAAATGGCTCCCGAACGGCTCCAGAACAGCCCGGTTTGAGCCGTTTGCATGTAAACTCAAATTTTTGAGTGTTTTCCTGTGGAACCATCCCATTACATAAAACACATCATAACAAGTGAAAAAGAACGCTTTCCGGGTCATTTTGACCGAAGGAGCACTGTTTTCACCCAAACGGCTCCAGAACAGCCCGGTTGAGCCGTTTGCATGTAAACTTACATTTTTAGTGTTTTCCCATGGGAACCATCCAATTACATCAAACACATCATAACAAGTGAAAAAGAACGCTTTCGGGTCATTTTGACCGAAGGAGCACTGTTTTCACCCAAACGGCTCCCGAACGGCTCCAGAAAGCCCGGTTTGAGCCGTTTGCATGTAAACTCAAATTTTGAGTGTTTTCCCATGGGAACCATCCCATTACATCAAACACATCATAACAAGTGAAAAAGAACGCTTTCCAGGTCATTTTGACCGAAGGAGCACTGTTTTCACCCAAACGGCTCCAGAACAGCCCGGTTTTGAGCCGTTTGCATGTAAACTCAAATTTTGAGTGTTTTCCATGGAACCATCCAATTACATCAAACACATCATAACAAGTGAAAAAGAACGCTTTCCGGGTCATTTTGACCGAAGGAGCACTGTTTTCACCCAAACGGCTCCCGAACGGCTCCAGAACAGCCCGGTTTGAGCCGTTTGCATGTAACTCAAATTTTTGAGTGTTTTCCTGGGAACCATCCCATTACATCAACACATCATAACAAGTGAAAAAGAACGCTTTCCGGGTCATTTTGACCGAAGGAGCACTGTTTTCACAAACCCCAAACGGCTCCAGAACAGCCCGGTTTGAGCCGTTTGCATGTAAACTTAAATTTTTGAGTGTTTTCCCATGGGAACCATCCAAATACATCAAACACATCATAACAAGTGAAAGAACGCTTTCCGGGTCATTTTGACCGAAGGAGCACTGTTTTCACCCAAACGGCTCCAACGGCTCCAGAACAGCCCGGTTTGAGCCGTTTGCATGTAAACTCAAATTTTTTGAGTGTTTCCCCATGGGAACCATCCCATTACATCAAACACATCATAACATGAAAAAGAACGCTTTCCAGGTCATTTTGACCGAAGGAGCACTGTTTTCACCCAACGGCTCCAGAACAGCCCGGTTTTGAGCCGTTTGCATGTAAACTCAAATTTTGAGTGTTTTCACATGGGAACCATCCAATTACATCAAACACAATCATAACAAGTGAAAAGGAACCTTTCCGGGTCATTTTGACCGAAGGAGCACTGTTTTCACCCAAACGGCTCCCAACGGCTCCAGAACAGCCCGTTTGAGCCGTTTGCATGTAAACTCAAATTTTTGAGTGTTTTCCCATGGGAACCATCCCATCACATCAAACACATCATAACAAGTGAAAAAGAACGCTTTCCAGGTCATTTTGACCGAAGGAGCACTGTTTTCACCCAAACGGCTCCAGAACAGCCCGGTTTTGAGCCGTTTGCATGTAAACTCAAATTTTTAGTGTTTTCACATAGGAACCATCCAATTACATCAAACACATCATAACAAGTGAAAAAGAACGCTTTTCGGTCATTTTGACCGAAGGAGCACTGTTTTCACCCAAACGGCTCCGAACGGCTCCAGAACAGCCCGGTTTGAGCCGTTTGCATGTAAACTCAAATTTTTGAGTGTTTTCACATGGGAACCATCCAATTACATCAAACACATCATAAAAAGTGAAAAAGAACGCTTTCCGGGTCATTTTGACGGAAGGAGCACTGTTTTCACCCAAACGGCTCCAGAACAGCCCGGTTTGAGCCGTTTGCATGTAAACTCAAATTTTTGAGTGTTTTCACATGGGAACCATCCAATTACATCAAACACATCATAACAAGTGAAAAAGAACGCTTTCCGGGTCATTTTGACCGAAGGAGCACTGTTTTCACCCAAACGGCTCCCGAACGGCTCCAGAACAGCCCGGTTTGAGCCGTTTGCATGTAAACTCAAATTTTTGAGTGTTTTCCCATGGGAACCATCCAATTACATCAAACACATCATAACAAGTGAAAAAGAACGCTTTCCGGGTCATTTTGACCGAAGGAGCACTGTTTTCACCCAAACGGCTCCCGAACGGCTCCAGAACAGCCCTTTGAGCCGTTTGCATGTAAACTAAATTTTTGAGTGTTTTCCTGTGCGAACCATCCCATTACATCAAACACATCATAACAAGTGAAAAAGAACGCTTTCCGGGTCATTTGACCGAAGGAGCACTGTTTTCACCCAAACGGCTCCCGAAACGGCTCCAGAACAGCCCGTTTGAGCCGTTGCATGTAAACTCACATTTTTTAGTGTTTTCCTAGGGAAAACCATCAAATACATCAAACACATCATAACAAGTGAAAAAGAATGCTTTCCGGGTCATTTTGACCGAAGGAGCACTGTTTTCACCCAAACGGCTCCGAACGGCTCCAGAACAGCCCGGTTCAGCCGTTTGCAACATAACTCAAATTTTGAGTGTTTTCACATGGGAACCATCCAATTACATCAAAAACATCATAACAAGTGAAAAAGAACGCTTTCCGGGTCATTTTGACCGAAGGAGCACTGTTTTCACCCAAACGGCTCCAACGGCTATAGAACGGCTCCAGAACAGCCCGGTTTGAGCCGTTTGCATGTGAACTCAAATTTTGAGTGTTTTCCCATGGGAACCATCCATCACATCAACACATCATAACAAGTGAAAAAGAACGCTTTCCAGGTCATTTGACGGAAGGAGCACTGTTTTCACCCAAACGGCTCCAGAACAGCCGGTTTGAGCCGTTTGCATTTTAACTCACATTTTTAGTGTTTTCACATGGAACCCATCCAATTACATCACACATCATAACAAGTGAAAAAGAACGCTTTCCGGGTCATTTTGACCGAAGGAGCACTGTTTTCACCCAAACGGCTCCCGAACGGCTCCAGAACATCCCGGTTTGAGCCGTTTGCATGTAACTCAAATTTTTGAGTGTTTTCCATGGGAACCATCCCATTACATCAAACACTCATAACAAGTGAAAAAGAACGCTTTCCGGGTCATTTGACCGAAGGAGCACTGTTTTCACCCAAACGGCTCCCGAACGGCTCCAGAACAGCCCGGTTTGAGCCGTTTGCATGTAAACTCAAATTTTGAGTCTTTCCATGGGAACCATCCCATTACATCAAACACATCATAACAAGTGAAAAAGAACGCTTTCCGGGTCATTTTGACCGAAGGAGCACTGTTTTCACCCAAACGGTTCCCGAACGGCTCCAGAACAGCCCGGTTTGAGCCGTTTGCATGTAAACTCAAATTTTTGAGTCTTTTCCTGTGAGAACCATCCCATTACATAAAACACATCATAACAAGTGAAAAAGAACGCTTTCGGGGTCATTTTGACCGAAGGAGCACTGTTTTCACCCAAACGGCTCCAGAACAGCCCGGTTTGAGCCGTTTGCATGTAAACTTACATTTTTTAGTGTTTTCCCATGGGAACCATCCAAATTCATCAAACACATCATAACAAGTGAAAAAGAATGCTTTCCGGGTCATTTTGACCCAAGGAGCACTGTTTTCACCCAAACGGCTCCCGAACGGCTCCAGAACATCCCGGTTTGAGCCGTTTGCATGTAAACTCAAATTTCTGAGTCTTTTCCCGTGGGAACCATCCAATTACATCAAAAACATCATAACAAGTGAAAAAGAACGCTTTCCGGGTCATTTTGACCGAAGGAGCACTGTTTTCACCCAAACGGCTCCCAAACGGGCTATAGAACGGCTCCAGAACAGCCCGGTTTGAGCCGTTTGCATGTGAACTCAAATTTTTGAGTGTTTTCCCATGGGAACCATCCCATCACATCAAACACATCATAACAAGTGAAAAAGAACGCTTTCCATTTCATTTGACGGAAGGAGCACTGTTTTCACCCAAACGGCTCCAGAACAGCCCGGTTTGAGCCGTTTGCATA
>JAAXCT010001832.1:0-122663 GCA_012490785.1 Eragrostis nindensis
GGGGGGGGGGGGGGGGGGTGGGGGGGGGGGGTGAATAGGCAATGCTAAAAACTTCTGCAATTAAGACTTAATCAAACTGTCAGTCCTGCCGGATAGTCCGGTAAACCACCGGATACTCCGGACCTGGAACAACCGGAGTATCCGGTACACTACCGGACAGTCCGGTCCAGAAGATAAATCTGCGGAATTTGAAATCTACAGAGTTTCTAGCAATTCTACTTGAATCAAAAGATTTGTATAGATGCTCTGAAGTGAATCTACACAATATATGCGGAAGTAAAAAGCACACAAGTAGATCGAAGCAATTTAGTGATATATATATAAGCAACAAGAACAAGTAAGAACAACAAGAACAAATGAATCAAGCACAAGTGACACACGATTTGTTCCCGAAGTTCAGCCCACAAAGTGCCCTACGTCTCCGTTGAGGAGTCCACAAAGGACCGAGTCTCTTTCAACTCTTTTCCTCACCAAGACAAGCGATCACAGCAAGCTCGAGTTGCTCACTATCAATTCCTCTTGCGAGGAGCAATACAAACTTCCCGGAGCGTCACCACACGAATTGGGAGCTTCCGGGCAACCTCTAGCCGTCTAGGAGCCAAGCTCCAAGAGTAAACGAGTGCAAATCACCAAGATGAGGATGCCACAAGATGCTCTAGAGTGGAATGGATGCTAGGAACTCGAATCTTGGCTCTCACACAATCTCTAGGATGGATCTCACAAATCTTTGCCTTGGGAGAGAGTGGAGAGGGAGAGTTTGAAGCTTGGGTCGTGTTCTAGCAAGTGGGCAAGAGAGAGTGACCGTTGGGGGTGAGGGGGTATATATAGAGAGTCCCAAAACGAACCGTTATGCTCAGGAATGAACTGGCCGGAGTATCCGGTAAACTGCCGGACACTCCGGTAGGTACTTGGTTCTGACGAAGTTAGGGCTTGCCGGACACTCCGGCAGGTTGCCGGATAGTCCGGCCTGGGACTGGTCTTGGCGAAGACTTGCTCTAACCGGACAGTCCGGTAGGGTGCCGGATAGTCCGGTGAGCCTGCACGGTTTGGCCAAAAACCACCACTCACTCAAACTGATTTCTAAGAAATTTCGTATCACCCAAAGGTCCTATGGCATCTGTGGATCAATGATTTGCACCCCTCTTGATAGTACGGCATTCCTACACTCAATTAAAATTAAAACGGTGCCAATAACGTCCATTGAGTGTATGTTGCCAATTTTCTTTGAATATTTTCAATGTAGCACTTCTTTTGACATGTCTCATTCTCCTTCTTGAGACCTAGCTGAACACATCTTCAATTGCGACATTAGTCTTTTTGGATTGTTTTGACGTCAATCACACAAAACAATAATTAGGGGCCTAGATGCACTTTCAATCTCCCCCTTTTTGGTGATTGATGTCAAAACAACCAAAACATACAAGGATCATATAATATTCAATGAAAACGAGATAGATAGAGAGAGCTCCCCCTAAATATGTGCATGAATTGAATTTCATGAAATTGGCCTCAACATGCCAAATGCACATATCAAAGAGAAAAACATGAGAGCTCCCCCTAAAACCTTGCATGATTATCATATCGACATAAGTATCAAATGCAACACACATGAGAGAGCAATTTAGGGAATCACACACCTAGAATTGAAAAAAAAAAACCAAATCATCATTACATCCACATAGTCTCATGCATTGAACATAAATAAACTTAGTCTTACAATCACACACTTAGTTCATTACAAATAGATAAACCTACAAGTCCATCACTAGGAATAACGATACAAATTTCTCCCCCTTTTTGGCATCACATCACCAAAAAGAGAGAAAAAACAGGCGAGATCACTCGGAGTCGCCATCCCCTCCTCCTCCTCGTCGTCCTCCTCCTCATCGTCTTCGCCTTCTTCTTCACCTTGGACATCATCAACCTCGGTGTCCTCATCATCGCTGTCCACATGCCCCTCAGCAGCTGCTCGAGCTCCACGATAGGGTGCAAAGGGATCATCACTGTCTGAGGAAGAAGGAAGATCAGGAAGTGGTGGAGGTGGAGTGTACTCAACATTGGAGCGAGAGCAAAGTCGCTGCTGATTTGCTGCAAAAGCAGCCCACTGAGCCCTTGACTCCTCTCTATGCTCTGATATGGATAGCATTCTTGGTACACTTGTTGAAGATGGACTTGAGTGCACGAGTGATGAAAGAGGAAGATGAAGATCTCTTCCTACCACCTGGCTGAGAGGGAGCTGCAGCACGAGAAGAGGAGCCACCTGCTGAAGTAGAGGGAGTTTTCTTGGTGGTCAACTTCCTCATCTTGTAGGAAGGGTGAGGGGAGTCCTTGTGAAACTTGATCCCCGTGACCGTCTCAATCATCTTCATGATATAGGGAGCATAACCACACAACTGCGGCTAGGGTCAACAGCAGTAGCATAAATCTGCCAGAAGATGAAGTCAAAGACACTAAACCCATCTGCTGCCTCTGGCTTGTCAGACATCCACCAGAGAAGATTTCTAGCCATTCCCATCACATTTGAGGAGTCACCAAACTTGGGAGAAGAGTGAACCTAAAGAGGGAGTTGAGATACTTGTAAAAGGGCCTCATGCCATGTGTAGTCCCATACTCAATCACCCCATAGCGTCTGTGATACATGAAAGCAATTTCTCCATCACTAAGGTTCCTCTCACTTGTAATGCTCACCTTCCCAGTATCCTCATCACCAAAACCAAGAATTTCAGCAAATTGAGTATATGTCACTTGGAAAGGGTGGCCCTCAGTCATCCACGAAATGACAGGCTCTTCTTGATTCACATCATCAATGTGATATGTGGCATAAAACTGAGCAATCACCTCCACATTCCAAGGATAGGAAAGGCCCATGATATGTGTCATCCCCATGTTCCGGCACTTAGTAATGACTTGATTAAAGATTGGGTCATTTTGCTTTGCCATGTGCCTCCAATCAATGCTCTTCATAGGGAGGATAGGATTAGTCTTGGGCTTGATCACATACAAATACCAATCCATTGAAATTGGAGTGGAAACGGTAATCACCATTCCTCGGATCCTTCTCATACTCAAAAGGATCCGCTCTGCGCAAGGTGGGCAAATTGTGCCTTCCCTTGGAGTAGTCCGTACCTCCTTGGGGCATCCGTACCAATTTGGATAGGTGTGGACATCCGAGGGAACATGTTCTGAACCAAGGGTGGCGGCTCATTATTCACATTAGCTGGTGCCTTGCCCTTTCCTTTTCCTCTTTTTGCAGGAGCTCCACGGCTACTACTTCCCTCACCGTCCTTTTGATGGGTTGCTTCGTGTTTTTCCTCGAACCGTCATCACCCTTCTTGGTGCGACCTTCGCGCTCCTCCATCTTCAAGAGAAAGCAGTGAAAGAGGTTTAGAAGAAATAGAAGTGATGGATGGAATCAAAGTGTAAGAGATAAGAGAAATCTTGAAGTATTAGGTTCTGTCGGACTATCCGGCACTGTGTCGGATAGTCCGGCGGCCGGACACTCCGGCACACTGTCGGACACTCCGGCAGACCCTAGTATTTCAAGAATTCGTCGAATCTCCAAAACTAGCCACGGGATTCCAACCAAACTTCTAGCATTGCTAAACAACCTCAAATGCAAGATATTGACCGAAGGAAATCCACTAGAACTTCTCCAAACGAAGAGATCGAAGAAAAAGAGGGAGAGGTACCTTCAAGCCTTCCCGGAGGAAAAACTTGGGGGCCACCGGAGTCTCCGACGATTGAGAAGCTTGGAAGTCCTCTTGGAAGACGAATCCCACTCCAAAACGTCCTTGGATCAAAGGTTGGAGTGGAGGGGGAAGAGAGGGCGCCGGGTTGGAGAGGGAGACGGTGAAAAGGATAAGTGACCGGTTGGAGTCGGGGTCAATCCCTTATATACCGCGGTGAAAACTACCGGAGTGTCCGGCAAAGAGCCGGAGTATCCGGGACCGGAGCGTCCGGTAGCTCCAGGCCCGGAGTGTCCGATAGCACACCGGAGTCTCCGGTACTCCCAGGCGCGGACTGTCCGGTAAGAGACCGGAGTCTCCGCTGGGGGTTCTCTGTTGGAATGGCGAATTTCGCCGGACAGTCCGGCTTCCTACCGGATAGTCCGGTCCTGAACTTAGCCAGGAGAAGAAAGGAGTTTTCAAGGAGATTTTCAAGGAGGTTGATTCGATGGATGAACTTATAGGAAATTCTTGTTGCATGTGGTCAGTAAGCATTCAACAAATCATAACTATGACCCCATATAACAAGATATGATCAAAAGATCAAGAATCAATCAAATAGTTTTGAAAATCACTCAAAAAGCTTTCAAATTCATTTGGTTCGCAAATCCAAACAAATAGAGACAACAATCAGATGTGCAACATTCTACTCCACATTAGAAGAATCAAGGATATTCAATTCACTTCTAAGCTCGCAAAAGCGCTTCTCATCTAGAGGCTTGGTGAATATATCGGCAAGTTGGGCATCGGTTCTCACATAGCTAATTACTATATCCCCCTTGATAGCATGATCTCTCAAGAAGTGGTGCCGGATATCTATGTGCTTTGTTCTATTGTGATCAACGGGGTTATGTGCAATAGCTATGGCACTCTCATTGTCACATAGGAGTGGAACTTTGTTCATAGTGTAACCAAAGTCCTTTAGAGTTTGTCGCATCCAAAGTAATTGTGCACAACAACTACCGGCTGCAACATACTCCGCTTCGGCGGTGGAAAGGGCAACGGAATTTTGTTTCTTGGATGACCATGACACTAGGGACCTACCCAAGAATTGGCAAGTCCCGGATGTGCTCTTCCTATCCACCTTACATCCGGCGTAGTCGGCATCGGAATAGCCAACTAACTTGAACTTGGAGCCCTTTGGATACCACAGCCCTAGGTTAGGAGTATGAACCAAATATCGCAAGATTCTTTTAACGGCCACCATGTGGCACTCCTTAGGAGCGGATTGAAATCTTGCACACATGCACACACTAAGCATTATATCGGGCCTAGATGCACAAAGATAAAGCAAAGAACCAATCATGGAGCGATATACCTTTTGATCCACGGGTTTGCCATTGTGATCAAGATCAAGATGTCCATTGGTCTTCATTGGAGTTTTGATGGGTTTGGCTTTGTCCATGTCAAACTTCTTGAGCATATCTTGAGTGTACTTAGCTTGACATATGAACGTGCCTTCCTTGAGTTGTTTGACTTGGAATCCTAGAAAGAACTTCAACTCTCCCATCATGGACATCTCAAACTTCTTGACCATCATCTTGCTAAACTCTTCACAAAACGTTTGATTAGTAGAGCCAAATATAATGTCATCGACATATACTTGGCACACAAAGATATCATCATCAACATGTCTTGTGAAGAGAGTAGGATCAACTTCACCAATCTTGAATTGATTTGCAATAAGAAAACCCTTAAGGCATTCATACCATGCTCTAGGTGCTTGTTTAAGCCCATAGAGCGCCTTGTGGAGCTTAAAAACATGGTTAGGATACTTTGAGTCTTCAAAGCCCGGTGGTTGCTCCACATACACCTCTTCTTGTATTGGCCCATTCAAGAATGCACTTTTCACGTCCATTTGGTGAAGCTTAAAACCATGGTGAGTAGCATAGGCAAGTAATATACGAATTGATTCAAGCCTAGCTACGGGAGCAAAGGTTTCACCAAAATCCAAACCTTCCACTTGTGAATACCCTTTTGCAACAAGTCTTGCCTTGTTTCTTGTCACGACACCATGCTCATCTTGTTTATTGCGGAACACCCATTTGGTGCCCACAACATTTTGCTTGGGTCTCTCCACCAATTGCCACACTTGGTTTCTTTCAAAGTTGTTCAACTCTTCTTGCATGGCCATCACCCAATCCGGATCCGCGAGTGCATCTTCTACTCTAAGTGGCTCCAAAGAAGACACAAAAGAGTAATGTTGACAAAAATTTGCAACTCGGGTTCTAGTAGTTACCCCTTTTTCGATATCACCAATGATGTTGTCGACGGGGTGATCTCTTTGTACACTTTGGCGAACTCTTGGGTGTAGCACTTGTCTTGTTTTATCACTTCTTCTTCTTCTCTTCTTCTTCTTGATCATCTTGTTCTTGATCATCACCATCACCATTTGGAGCTTGATTTTGGGTGTGGTCTTGATCTTGGTCGTCACCATGATCTTGAGCACTCCTTTGATCTTGCTCTTGTGTTGGTGGTGGTGTGTGTGTCGAGAAGGAGAAGGAGAAGGTTGAACTTGTTCAACTTGTGGTTCTTGTGGTCTTACATCACCTATGGCCATCCTTCCTATTGCCTCATGTGGAGCTTCTTCATTACCTATCACATTTGGATCAACTTGCTCCACTTGAGAGCCATTAGTTTCATCAAACGTCACATCACGCGTGACCTCACACAACCGTGGTTTTGTTGAAGACACGGTATGCCAAGACATTCGATCCATATCCAAGCAAGAAACCCTCATCAACTTTTGGTGCAAACTTTGAGGACTTGGGTTTCTTGTTGAGAATAAAGCACTTGCTCCCAAAGACACGAAAGTAAGAGACATTAGGAACGTTACCAATGAGAAGCTCATAGGGTGTCTTCTTTAAGATTTGGTGAAGAATAACCGGTTTGATGCATGGCAAGCGGTATTCACGGCTTCGGCCCAAAACCTATCCGAAGTCTTGTACTCATCAAGCATTGTTCTTGCCATCTCAATGAGTGTGCGGTTCTTCCTCTCGGCCACCCCATTTTGTTGAGGGGAGTAGGGTGCCGAGAATTCATGCTTGATGCCTTCTTCATCAAGATATTCTTCAACTTGAGTGTTCTTGAACTCACTTCCATTATCACTCCTTATCTTCTTGACCTTCACTTCAAATTCATTTTGTGCTCTTCTCAAGAATTTCTTGAGCACTCCTTGTGTTTCACTCTTATCATGCAAAAAGAATACCCAAGTGAAACGAGAATAGTCATCAACAATTACTAGACCATATTTGTTACCACCAATGCTTATGTAGGCGATTGGACCAAATAGATCCATATGAAGCATTTCCAAAGGCCTTGTGGTAGTCATCACATTCTTGGCGGGGTGAGGAGCTCCAACTTGCTTTCCGGCTTGGCATGCACTACAAAGTCTATCTTTCTCAAAAGTAACATTCATTAGTCCATGGATGTGGCCGCCCTTTTGAAGTTTATGGAGATTCCTCATGCCAACATGGGCTAGCCTTCGGTGCCATAGCCAACCCATGCTAGACTTTGCCATCAAGCATGTATTAAGTTGGGCTTTATCCGATGAAAAATCCACAAGATAAAGTCCTCCTTTCAACACACCATTAAAGGCAATTGAGTAATCACTTCTTCTAAAGACGGTCACACCTTCGTTAGTGAAAAGACAATCAAAGCCTTTCTCACAAAGTTGTGAGACCGACATCAAGTTGTACTCCAAAGAATCAACCAAGAGAGCACTAGAAATTGAATACTCGGGAGTAAGAGCAATTTTACCCATACCAATTACTCCTCCCTTTCCATCATCACCGAAGGTAATAGAATCACAATCGGATGTGTTCTCTTCAAGTGATGTGAACATCTTCCTCGCTCCGGTCATATGACTTGTGCATCCACTATCAAGCACCCAACTTGTTCCACCGGAGGAGTAGGCCTACAAAAACAAATCAAGCCTTTGTTTTAGGTACCCAAAAAGATTTGGGTCCTTTAGCATTAGTAACAAGCATTTTTGGCACCCACACACATCTCTTGATTTGAGTGTTGTGTGTGCGGGTCCAGCATATTTCGCAAACATTGCCAAGAGAATTTCTAGTTAACACATGTCGGCATAGAAAAGGTCTTGAGATGCATATTCTTTCTTCTTCTCCTTTGGAGCTTCATGCTTGACTTTCTTGGCATTTGATATCTTGACTTGTTCAACCTTGTTCACCTTCTTGTTTGTCTCCATCACCTTGGTGTACTTCTTCTTGTACTTCACTTTTTCACCTATCACAAATGGTGGACCAAAGGTATCCTTGACGGTGAACATAGAATCCTTCTTGTTGTCAACATCATCAATGGGAAGGGGAATAGCCTCAAGCCTAACAAAGCCATCCCTTGCCATCTTGAATCTTGCTTCTTTCTCATCTTCACCATCACCAATCATACCTCTCTTGATGATGGTGTTCAACCTAGTAACTTGTCCCTTCAATAGCTTCAACTCTTTCTCATTGTTAGCAAAGCATCAAGATCAACATTATGGCATTTTGCACAACTTATACTTGTGGAGCCTTTGGTTGATTTAGGGGCATCTTTTGAAGGTTTGGAGGAGCTAGACTTAAGAGCATCAAATTGCACTTCAAGATTTTTGTGGGCCTTGATTAACCCATCATATTTTTCTTGAAGAGCAACACTTGAGCTCTTGAGACTTGTGAGAGTCTCCTTGCTTTTCGCAAGTTTTTGGTCCAACTTCTCATTTTTCTCCTTCTCACATGCCAAGAGTTCCTTGAGTTCAAGGTTTCTCTCCTTTTCAAGGATGAGCAAGTCCTCTTGTTTCTCAAGCAACTCATCCCTATCAACCAATTGCTCCATAAGTTTCTTTATTTTAGTGATGGCATTTTTATTCAAACCTTTGAGCAAGGCTTCACAATCACTTGCATCACTATCATCATTATCATCATCATGATCATTATCATCACTATCTTCAAGAGTAGAAGGAGTGACGACTTTCTTAGTTACCTTGCGCCCTTTGGCCATGAGGCACACATGGCGTGGCTTGTTGTTGTTATCATCATCATCATCGGTGAGGCATGGGAACAACTTCTTGCTTGATGATGACCCTTTGAAAGCAATGGTGGCCATGCCCTCTTTTGTGGGAGCTTCTTCATTTGAATCTTCTTCCGCCTGAGCTTGACCGGTGAACTTCTTTTTCTTGAAAAGTTTCTTGTCACTTTGATGACTCTTCTCATTTTCTTGATCTTCCTTCTTGTGTGGACAATTTGCCATGAAGTGTCCGGGCTTCTTACATATGTAGCAAATTTGCTTGGAGTTTGTCCTCTTGCTTTTTGTGCCTCGGTCCTTCTTCATGAACTTCTTGAACTTCCTAATGAATAGAGCCATCTCTTCATCATCAACATCGGAGCTTCATCACCACCATCACTTGAGCTCACTTCAACTTCTTGCTTGCTCTTGCCTTTCTTGCTAGCTTTGAGTGCTACTTCCTTGTTCTTGGCGTTGGAGACCGCTTTTGCTATGGACTTGACATATTGGGCTTCCTTCTCCATGATCTCATGATTGATGATCAAACCAAGCACTTCATCGGGGGACATCTTCTGTAGTTTCTCATTTGACGGATCATTGTAATCAATGTGATGTTCCTTGGTGAGAAGGCTCTAGTCATCAACTTGACAACCTCGTGCCTTCCATACTTGGTAGATCCATATGCTCTAAGCTTGTTGATCATGACCTTGAGTCTACCATACATTTGTTGAGGGGTTTCGTCATCATCCATCACAAACCTTCCAAGTTCTCCTTCCAATATCTCAATCTTGGCTTGCTTCACGGTGTCAACACCCTCATGAGCTCTTTGAAGAGTGTCCCATATTTTCTTGGCACTCTCCAAGCCATCAACTCTATCAAACTCATCATTGCTCAAGGATGTGAGTATCACGCTAGCCGCTTGTGCATTGCGATGCATGGCTTGCTCTTGCTCCGGTGTGAGGTCTCTATTCTTCTTGGGTAGCTTCACACCTACACACACAACTCTCCAAATGCTCGGATTGAGCGAGATTAGATGCAACCTCATGTTGTGCCTCCACTTGGTATAGTGCGTACCATCAAAGTGCGGCGCTTTACCCAATGGGACCGGCATGAAGTGAGTGTTAGTGTGTAAGCTTTCATAATTGAATTGGTGGTGTGATACTCATTAGGTTTCTTGGATCGCTTGCTCTTCTTGCTCTTCTTCTTCCTTCGACTTGAAGAGGTGTACGATCCTTCATCTTCGGAGCTTGAGCCTCCACTTGAGCTTTCATACTCGAAGTCGTAGGAGTAGTCACTTGAGCTAGTGCTTGTATGGATGACTTCTTCTTCTTCTTCGCTGTAGTCGATGAGCTTGGGCTCCTTCGACTTGCTCTTCTTCTTCCTTATGCTACTTGGATCACCAAGAGTTGCTTCCATCATTTCTCCAAGCGGTTAAGCTTCAATGCGGAGTACTTGGCTCTGATACCAATTGAAAGTTGCCTAGAGGGGGGGGGGGGGGGGGTGAATAGGCAATGCTAAAAACTTCTGCAATTAAGACTTAATCAAACTGTCAGTCCTGCCGGATAGTCCGGTAAACCACCGGATACTCCGGACCTGGAACAACCGGAGTATCCGGTACACTACCGGACAGTCCGGTCCAGAAGATAAATCTGCGGAATTTGAAATCTACAGAGTTTCTAGCAATTCTACTTGAATCAAAAGATTTGTATAGATGCTCTGAAGTGAATCTACACAATATATGCGGAAGTAAAAAGGCACACAAGTAGATCGAAGCAATTTAGTGATATATATAGATAAGCAACAAGAACAAGTAAGAACAACAAGAACAAATGAATCAAGCACAAGTGACACACGATTTGTTCCCGAAGTTCAGGCCCACAAAGTGCCCTACGTCTCCGTTGAGGAGTCCACAAAGGACCGAGTCTCTTTCAACTCTTTTCCTCACTCAAGCGATCACAAAGATCAAGCTCGAGTTGCTCACTATCAATTCCTCTTGCGAGGAGGGCAATACAAACTTCCCGGAGCGTCACCACACGAATTGGGAGCTTCCGGGCAACCTCTAGCCGTCTAGGAGCCAAGCTCCAAGAGTAACGAGTGCAAATCACCAAGATGAGGATGCCACAAGATGCTCTAGAGTGGAATGGATGCTAGGAACTCGAATCTTGGCTCTCACACAATCTCTAGGATGGATCTCACAAATCTTTGCCTTGGGAGAGAGTGGAGAGGGAGAGTTTGAAGCTTGGGTCGTGTTCTAGCAAGTGGGCAAGAGAGAGTGACCGTTGGGGGTGAGGGGGTATATATAGAGAGTCCCAAAACGAACCGTTATGCTCAGGAAATGAACTGGCCGGAGTATCCGGTAAACTGCCGGACACTCCGGTAGGTACTTGGTTCTGACGAAGTTAGGGCTTGCCGGACACTCCGGCAGGTTGCCGGATAGTCCGGCCTGGGACTTGGTCTTGGCGAAGACTTGCTCTACCGGACAGTCCGGTAGGGTGCCGGATAGTCCGGTGAGCCTGCACGGTTTGGCCAAAAACCACCACTCACTCAAACTGATTTCTAAGAAATTTCGTATCACCCAAAAGGTCCTATGGCATCTGTGGATCAATGATTTGCACCCCTCTTGATAGTACGGCATTCCTACACTCAATTAAAATTAAAACGGTGCCAATAACGTCCATTGAGTGTATGTTGCCAATTTTCTTTGAATATTTTCAATGTAGCACTTCTTTTGACATGTCTCATTCTCCTTCTTGAGACCTAGCTGAACACACCTTCAATTGCGACATTAGTCCTTTTGGATTGTTTTGACGTCAATCACACAAAACAATAATTAGGGGCCTAGATGCACTTTCAGTTCCGAAGTCGGTCGACGTTTGGGGGCGGTTATGGTGGAGTAACTGTCAAGTTTAGGCCCAAAAGCCCACCTGCGCGAAGTCGGTTGTTCATCCACCATGGAGGGCACTTGGGCTTGGTGTTTTGGAATGTATGTAGCCCACTGGAGGAAGCTCGGGCCAATTGGAGACAAAAGTAGGCCGCCCGGCCGGCCAGGAAATTTCTGCATTTCCTGAATTTTTCGTCGTGGCATAACTTCTGCTCCCAAACTCCAAATTAGGTAAACCAAAAGCCCAAATTGACTATCTCGACGAGGGCTTCGACATGGTAAGGTCAGATTTATTATTTGAATAATTTATCTTCAATGACCAAGTCCCTCTTTGTTTGTAGTTTGTGGTGATTTTCCTCCATATATTGTTCCTGCAATCAAATATCACCAAAACTCATGGAAAGACATTAGTTTATAAAATATTCCTATTCTATGTGTTTTATATGCCCTTTTATATTGATGGATTGGCGGTAAAAATTATTCAATAAGGACAGCCAACAAACAGCAGCCCACAAGTCATTAGCTTTACTGCACTTGAGCAACTGTTCACCAGTGATTTCCAGAATCTGTTCAGTATGTTCAGGCTTGATCCCTTGCAGGGTAATCATCTCTCCCTTATACATGAATTGTATCCATTTATTCAGCCAATCACAAGTCATAGGGCTGAATTTTTCTAACCAATCCATGCCGAGTACTAAGTCATAAGCACCAATATCCAGCACTTTTGCAGTAGAGGAAAAAGTGTGCCCCTGTATCCACCATTCAAAATTCTTGATCTCACTGTTGCATTGTATTACAGCACCATTAGCAATTTTGACGTTCATTGGTGAGATAGGAGTAGTTGGATGTTGTAACTTGTGTACAATATCTGAACTGACAAATGTGTGGGAGCTTCCAGAATCGAGCAGAATGAGCAGCACTTGATTCTGTACCAAGGCTCTGAGTTGTATTGCTCTATGAGTTGGTTTGCCTGACAGAGCACTCAAAGACATGTAGCAGTCAGCTTCAGATGAAAAGGATGAACTGTCCTCAATAGCATCCAAAATTTCTTCCGATAGAAAACCACCTCCATCACATGTGTCACTCCATAGGGCATTCAGTTGACCAGGTGTTGCAGAAGCACATTTGTGAGAAGGGTTGTATTTGTCCCCACACTTGTAACAGAGATCATTTGCCCTTCTGAATTCTTTCAATTGTTTTGCCTTCCAGAGTTCTGTACTGGAGAAGGATTGCTTAGAGTCACGAGTAGTGGTGCTATTGGTAGTTCTGAGAGAATGTTTGTTGAAATACTTTCTGTGCTTCTCAATCAAGCATTCCTGTATAGATGCCAGAACACCAGCTCGAGCAACAGTATCAGGTTGATGCATTTCCACCATTGCCCTGATATCATCCTTGAGGCCTAACAGAAACTGAGAGACAAGTATTGTCTCACTGATGACCGGCTCATATAACCTTATGTGATACACAATCTGCTCAAATGACTTGCGATATTCATCCACTGAATTAACTTGTTTCAGGTTCAGAAGCTCCATTGCTTTTACTTTATGCACATTAATGTCAAATTCACTAGACACAGCGGCAGAAAATTGGTCCTAATTTTGGAACCCAGGTGTATGTTTGTACGACTGATACCAGTGTGCTGCAGAGTCGGTCATATTCAGAGATGCGGCCATGACACGAAAATTTGGTGGAATTTGATACAGGTCAAAATAAGCAGTGCATTTATCAAGCCATATTCTCACATCAGTGCCATCAAATTTTGGGAAATCCATTTTTGGCATCTAGTTACGACGAGAGCCACCATAATCAGTTCTATCAATCTCAACATGAACTACACCAGAGTTGAACTGAGGGATGCGGTTGGATGGATCAGTCACATGAGCGACACGCGTCTGCGGTCGTAGGGGCGGCGGTGGTGGCGGCGGCGGCAGCGGTGGCGGTGGTGGTGACAGAGCACCTGGTTCGGCCGGAGTCCTTGGCGAGGCCGATCCGAGCTCGGACGTCGCTGGTGAAGACAGAAGTCCATCTTCGGAAGAGCAAGGTACTCCCGTCAGGATCTTCAGAGTTTTCACCATCTGCACTTGTTCAAGTTGGAGTAGAGAGATCGACTTCATGGAGAGCTCAGCTTGGGCTTTGATCTTGGTGAAGTCGGAGCTCAATCCATCCACCTTCTTGTCCATCGCCTCCAGCTTCTCACTAAGCTTTGTGATCGCACCCAGCGTTGTCTTCTCACCCTCCGCCATCATCCGGACAAGGTAGCGAGCTTGCGGTCCTGGCTTATACGACTCCGTGTTCGTTCTCCTCCAAGCCGATCCAACCTAGGGTAGCGGATTTACAGCGATTCACTGGTGTGATCACCACCTTCCCGTTGGAATTTTACAGATCGAAGCCGAGAGATTACGAGAACGAACAAATTGGCCTGTCTCTGATACCAATGTAGTATCCCAAGAACAGCAACCACAGAATCGCAGTAAAATTCAGAGAAGAAATGCAGAACAAATGCAGGGTCTCGCACACATAGCTTTCACAGGATAAATCTAGGTAGTTTATAGTACAAGATAGTTGGATCCGAAGATCAGAAGAATAGCAGGAGGTAGGATTAGACAGCAAGGAACTGGGGCAGGTAGAGTTTCAGAAGGATCAGAATTCTGTCGATCGATGCCTTGCCGAGTGCGTCTTCCTCTGCTTATGTAGTCTCCTCACTTGGACCGTCACGGGCTGGGCTTGAGCCAATTCCTCTTGGGCCGTTCCCGCCTTCACTTTCCTTTCCCGCTGTTGCCGGTGCGCGCTGTAGATGATCTGGCACACTAGTGGCTCCATGTGTGACAAGGTGGAGAGAGGAAGCGAATAGGAGGCGATGAAGGGAGGCAGGAGCAGCGACAACCAGGTGAGTTCATTGTCTGCGCGGCCCCCCTTGACATACTTCTGCTTCCAGATGCTTTGATTTTTGTTCTCGATACGGGCTGTATTGGGTCAACTGGTTTGTACGCGATTTCTTCGAGGGAGGATAGGGTTAATTATTTCTGATTTTAGTTTTACTGTGGAATTCGATGGAGTCACAGACTCGAGTAGTGTGAGATTGGGCTTTTTGACCTTGGTAGCAACTCTTGACATTTAGATATGCAAATGTCAAATATAAGGGTTGGAAAATTGATGAACCGGGTGTTGGAAGGTGAGCGCGGATTTTGTGAGCGTTCCCCCGTCCCTATTGGCAAGTACTATTGCATGTTGCAATGGTTTAAAAATTTGTCAAAAAAAATCGTGTGTGGAGTACATATGAACCTAGGGTATGTAAAATTTCAGCATCGAATTCATCCTAGATGCCGATAAACGAAAAGTAAAATAATCAATCAGGCACTGTTCATCATCTACCAACAATACTGCTTGTGGTTTTTTGAATCTGGATATCAAAGATGATTTTGAAAATGATATTTTGCAGGCTTATGTAACTCAATCTGCGCTACAAGTACGAATTTATAAGATGTTCTGAATGTAGCAACATGTCAAATTATTACATTTTGGATAATGGGGGCGCAGGTACCCTTGGTCACAACTCGCAAGTGGATTTCCCTTGAGGGATTACACTGTTCACAAATGACGTGCCTGTAACATGCAGTGAAATCTAAAAGTTGTCGAAAAATCTTATAGGGAATTCGGATGAACTATATTTTGTATATGGTGTGGTTCATCTTGTCCCAAACTTAGTCACAGTCTAACTGCTAAATCTATTTTAACTCATCTCGAGTGGCATCAAATATTTGTCAGTGACAATCGATGCCACATTTATTGATGCTGTCCCCTACCATCCTCTTTTAGTCCTGCATTGTTCAAGATCATGATATCAGTCTTTCACTCCTTTGCTTTGCATGTGGTACAGCCTCGAGTAGACCCCATTGCTTGCTGAGACTAATGTTTCATGGCTTCCCATCTCGGCAACCTTACCATTATCCATCACAACAATCACATCTGCACATGTAACTGTGGACAATCGGTGCGCTATTGTGATGCTCGTAACCTCGCTTGGTTGTTCACCTTTGTTTTTCCATTCTTTTGTGCCCAGGGAACTCATTACCACCTTCTCAGATTCACCATCCAGAGCACTTGTTGCCTCGTCCAATAGCATTATGGTAGGCCTCTTAAGTATAGTTCTTGCAATAGCAATCCGCTGCTTCTGACCTCCGGAGAGTTGGCTTCCCTTGTCCCCGACCACTGTGTCATACCCATTTGACAGGCCACTGATGAACTCATGGATGTTTGCCTCCATTGCAGCCTCAATTATTTCTGATTCTGAGGCACTGTCATTTCCATAGCTGATGTTCTCTCTTATAGACAAATTGAACAAGATTGGCTCTTGCTGAACCAGTCCTATCTTCTTTCTTAGGTACCTCAGATTGTAGTCTCGAATGTCCTTAGTGTCAACAAGTACTTGTCCTTTGCATGGATCGTAGAATCTTAGCAGAAGAGCCAACACTGTGGATTTTCCTGAACCACTTGGTCCGACCAATGCAACCCTTTGTCCTGCTTCAATAGCTAGATTGAAGCCATCTAGTATGATCACTTCTGGCCTTGATGGATAGCTGAATTTGACATCTTGAAATTCAATGTTACCAGCTATTCTGTCTTCAGAATGCACTTTTGGTTCATCTGGCACAATCTGTGTTTCCCTATCAAGAATGTCAAGTGCCGGATTTAACACTGCGATGGCTGACAAGACCATAGGGATCAAGGACCACAGCTCTGTGATGGAAGATATCGTCATTGCAAATGCCTGGTATGATCGTACACTATTTTCAAATGTTGCTAGACTCTTGTCAAGTAGAAAAATGGTGAAGCTCAACGCAACAGCATGTGTTGTATGCCATAAGCAGAGGGCAATCCCTTGTACGACGCCATACTTGATGCTCTCTATCCTGCTTCTCCTCATCGGTTCCTGCAGTGATATATCTGCCTTCTTTAATATTTCCTCTTCTTGGACAAAAGATGCCACTGTGCGAATGTTGCTAACAGCCTCCGAAGTAATGGAAATTAGCTTCCGGTGTGACTTAGAGAAGTCAGTGGCAAAACCTTTTGCTGACCGGACTTGAACAAGACCAGCAATGAAGTGGCATGGCATCAAAGCCCATGCTACTAGGCCCATCCTCCAGTTCACTCTGATGCTCAACCCTGTGGCTATCAAAATTGAAGAGATACATTGAACAATGATAGACATTCGATCAGATATGATGGTTTTGATCATGGAAGTGTCACCAACAATGCGTGAGGTTAGAAAGCCGACACTATTCTTGGGCTGTTCAAACCAACCTATTTCATTCTGAAGAACAACTGCATTCATTGGAGAGAAATGTTGTTACATTCTATACAAGAACAGACTATATATTTCCTTATTGAATGCAGTTGTTGGATATATACAAACTTAATGTTTGAGTGACAAACCTGAAAAGAGACCCTCCCTTAGGTTATTCATTGCCCTTTCGCCAACCAGGCCATATATATAATGCTGGAAGATGTTAGTGAAAAATGTGAGCAACCCAATGAGGAACAAAGTTATTGAGTACTTGCTGACTATTCTCTTTGCGTCTGGTTCAAGGTATGCTATGCCAACTGTCATGATGTAGAAAGCAAATATAGGCCTTGTTATCCCAGAGACTGCTGCTGCTGTGGAGCCTAGTAGAACCTTCCCTGGTAGCAGTTTAAAAGTACCAAGGAATATTCTGTCGAAAGCAGAAGATCTTTTTCTCAGCGCTTGATTTGGTCGCTCTGAGTTCAGTTCTAGTTTTTTCTCATGCTCAATGTACGTGAAAGATGTTGTATAGTATGCTCCATCTGTTGCTCCTTGTTTTTCCTCCTCTTTTCCTTCTTTGACCTGGCCAGTTACTCTGTTTTGTACCAATAGAAAATAAACTATTGAATAAACTGTACTTTAGTTCCATGTAAACTATGTTAGATACCATTGACCTAGTTGCAGAAAAACAATTCTCAGTGCTTTATTGTTGCAGTTAAGTGGCATTATGGATCCAACAAGTGAGCATTCTACTATGTCATGAAATGGGCAAGCGATTCCATTTACCTAGTTGTGCTTTTGTCAGAATCCTTCTCTAGATTTTGCATACTGCATACACTTGAGTAGAATGCACTTTTCTCTAGCAGTTCTTCGTGTTTTCCGGATTGAGCTACTCTTCCATTATCAACAATAACAATCTTGTCTGCAGTTATGATTGTTGACATTCTGTGAGCAATGATGATAACTGTCCTATTCTTCATGGCTTTGTCAAGAGCTTCCTGAACTATCGTCTCTGATTCAGTGTCGAGGGCACTTGTCGCTTCATCAAGAAGAAGAATTGGTGGATCTTTTAGAATGGCCCTTGCAATGGCTATTCTTTGTTTCTGACCTCCTGATAACTGTATACCTCTTTCTCCTACCTGAAGTTATATCATGTTAGCAGTGATTTGCGATTTTCAATTTTGACATCTATCATTTTTTTAAAAAAAAATAGCTCATTTTAAAGAGAAAATGCACACATATGCTGCATGGATGCTTAATTTATTGGCACTATCCTTCCTAGTTGACAAACAAAAGCAGCATTTCAGTGCTGAACAACAGGGGAGAAAAAGGTGACTAGTTTTTGCATAAAGAACATAAGGTCTTACCTCGGTTGAGTATTGGTTCGGAAGTTTGGCTATAAAAGAGTGCACATTAGCTGTTTTTGCTGCTTCAATTATCTCTTCATCTTTTGCATCCATTTTGCCAACTCTCAAGTTGTCCATGATAGTACCAGAAAATAGTGATGGTTCTTGAGAGACTGAACCTATATTTCTCCTCAGGGATTTCAGGTCAAGTTCTTTAATATTTTGACCATCAATAAGAATTGTGCCTGCAGTTTGCACCATCTTAATAAAAAAAACTTATTACCAAAAACTAACAAATGCTTTATATGAAAGAGGTACTCTGAATCAGTTTTCGTCCCATTTTTTTTATTAGTTACGATTGGATTTCTTTGACATGGCAAAATCTCATTTCAGTGTTCATCTAGAATTTAGTGGGTGAAGAATGCAGGTAAAGTTGTAACCTTTACAAAACAACGAGATATGCGAATCGAGGTAGGCTTTGCCATACACGCTTACCTGATATAGGATCATAGAACCTTTGAACTAGAGAAATCACTGTGCTTTTCCCGCATCCACTACTCCCCACGAGAGCTACAACTTTGCCTGCCTGTATATCCAGTGAGAAGCCTTGGAGGACCGGCTTATCATCACGGGATGGATATCTGAAATGCACATCTTGTATTTTTATGTCTCCAGTGACCTTTTCCAAGAATTTTCCTTTTGATTCGTAACTTATTGCTGGATTTCTTTTGATAACCTTAAATACTTCTTTACCAGCAGCTTTTGCTTGGCTGAAGGCCTGAAGATCTGGCGCTGCATTTGATATATATCTGAATCACAGAAAACTTTATAGAATTAAAAATGTGAACTTTCTAATTCAGGATGACCATGTAATATGCTAGATTGCTGGAAGAAAATTTTCAGCATTACATTGCACCAGAGAGGACATTAATGACAGCAGCAATTGTTTCACCCGCTTTTGCTTTTCTTCCAGTTACAGCAGCTGCTCCAATCCAGATTATCAATGAATATGAACAGAAAGTTGCAATCTGTAACATTCCCAATCCTAGACCTTTTATCATTGCCTCTTTCTTGCTTAGCTTATATTGCTTATCCATGCATTTGATGAAGGACCTGATTGCCGAATTTTCTCCAACGAATGAGAAGACGGTCTTGATATTTGAAAGCGTCTGCATGAATGCATGATATGATTACAAATTCAATTTAGTAAATCTAATTAGTTCTAACAATGTTTTCATTTGAGCAGGTACCTGTTCGACAACAGTGGTTGCTTCAGAGACAAAAGATATCCGTGTCATGGACATTTTAACCATCATTTTCGCATATGTTGCTCCGATCATGAGGAGCATAGGAACGACTAGCAGAGAGAGCATGCCTACCTCCCAGCAGCACGCGAAGGCAACAATTATAGCAACTAAGAATGTGGAGAAGTTTGACATAAAGTGACCCATCTGATGAGAAAGTAAGCCAACTTTTATGATTTGTTACCATTTGGATTAGTGAATCCTGCAGTGAATATTATATGAGAAAAGTTGATACCTTTTCACCAATTGCATCTTGTATGATGCTCATGTGGTTGGTTGCTCCAGCTATAATACTCGCAGTGTTTAAGTCAGTATCAAAAGCTCCAACATCTTGACTGAGCACTGATCTCAGATACGCCAATCGCATGTGTGCCATTTGCCTCTGACTTGTATACATCCAACATGCAATTTCTGCAGCAGGACCATTGTGACAATGTTTAGACAGTTCAAAGGAATGTGACTAGGACAGTTTATATTACTTCTGTTCCCGTATTGTGGTGTTCTCTTGTTGCTGTGCATGTAGAGAAAAAGTTACATAGCGGATGGCGTGATTATGGGTTCCTCTCTTTTACCACCTTAAATTTTGTTTTTTTTGCACAGTTATTTCTGTTGTCATGTGCTACTAGCCACTGCTGTATTTAAAATCAAAATTTTGGTCTTGTTGAAGACTATGTGATCTGAATTGGCCTTTCACCAAAAAAATGATTGAGCTGTAAAATCTTGTAACTTCATTGATATTCAAAGTAATTAACCTGATCCAACAGTACTGCTTACACTCAAACCTAAGTTACTTGGTACCAGCCTTAACTGTTGTAAGCTGGCTGAATATAGCTCACATGAGAACAGTGCATCAACAAGGTAGAATGTAGTTTGAGCTAGTTTGGTCCCACCTAGTTTACCAGAAGCTTGCATGTTATCTTTGAATAATTTTGCTCTCCTAGAGACTTGCATAGATTCTTCAGACCTTCACTGTGCTTTGTACAAGCACAAGTAACGGCCTGCTTTCTTTTGTTTATATTTTAAATAATATACTAGCAAAGTTATAACTTTGTAAACTTCACTCACCAATCATTCCACCAGGAAGTGTAACAATTGCCAATGACCACATATATGGAATTAACTGCAATAGCCAACAGGTACAACAAAAATAGACACTGTTAGTCAGATAAACAAAAAACATTCAATATAAACCGATGTAAAGTTACCTTAGAGAGTTCATGGATTATGGCCTTCTTATCGCCTTTATTGTCCCCGACCACGTCTAGCGTTTTCCCAAGAATGTAATAGGACATTGAAGGCGCCATGCCGTGTATAAAGGAACCCATGGTTCCCGACAGCATGAGCAGCCAATCTAGTGCATTGGCATAGCAAAGAAGGCTTAAGAATGGAACTGGTTTGTCCTCGGCTTCCATTTTTGGTGCTGTTAGTACCGCGGATGTGCTTTTCTTGCCATTCGCAATGTTGTGGTTAGATGATTTAGTGTCATCATCCTTCTCTTGGACGAGTGGCATTGCCTTTGCTGAGCCTTGGCTATTATGCAAAAGCATAGCAGGCACACTGAGCTTTATAATAACAGTATGTTTTTATGTCAGTACTGACAACCATATAGCTACAAAAGTTGCTGGACACCGTTGATACTATCAAGAATGACAATTAACTACAGCCTGGAATGAAATAAAACTGTTTTTATTTGATTCACTGCACTTTTGGCTACCATTCTCAATTGTAACTCCGTTGCTGATATGATGCTCCCTGTTAAACTTGTAAATCCAAGCTAAGTAAACTATTTTATGGGTGGTGCAATGTGGTAAAAGTCACATCGTCGAAAACATCTAAGCATGGGTATTTTTTTGTCGTAACCAAATTGTTGGACACGAGGAAACTTTGCTTTTATCTACAGACTGCATTACTTTAGGCCTTGAGTAGGACGTGTGAGGACATTTTGCAGGGTCGTTCTTTCCTCTGTCATAGGCGCGAATGTAAATGGGAAGTAGTTTGTGAGTGTGGGGTGTTGTACTAGGTTTCTTTACCCTAAACTCTTATTCTTAATACAATGATACACAGCTCTCCTGCGGGTTCGAGAAAAAAAAATAAACTTTAGGCCAGCGACAAGTCCAATCCTGTTTAATTGTGCTACTTTTAGCTAAAGACGCTCCATTGGTGTGGGTATCTTACTCTATAGATTCTTCAGTCCTTCCAAATTCCAAATAAATACACCACCTATCTTTCTCATATATATATACATGATTCTTTGCTATACATCTTCTTTTGTAGGTATATACAGTAGGGGCAACCCCCATTAAAATATAGCAAAAAAAAAGAACTGTACAAAAAGGGTAAAAAAAGGACCTCTGTCTCACACCAGAGGGCAAAAAGGACCTATGCTAGAGAATCTACAAGCTGTACAAAGGAGGAGTGGCATCCGGAGTCATTATGTGACTTTGGAGCATAGCTTTTTCACTGAACCCCTTGTGCCATGGTTGGTTTCAAAGACGTAGTTGTTTCTTTGCTTACAAATTTACCAGGCCCCAGTTTACAAAGGCTTCCATGAAGAACTGATGAGTGCATTGTTTGCCTGGCCTCCATCATCATTTGGTAGAAGTCAGTATTAAAGTTACAGGTGAAGCTCAGATGTTGCCAGCAATGCTTGCTGGATGGGCAGCTGAGAAAAAGATGGAAGACAGTTTCCTCCTGATTTGCGCGGCAGTGAACGCAGTTGTAATTGTTACCTTTTATTTTATGGCTTTTCCTCAACATAATATTTCTTGTATTTAGCCTATCCATATGGAGTAACCATGAAAATACTCAGCTTTGTGCAACATTTGAAGCCCCAGGTCCAAAGAAAAAGAGCCGGGGGATGTACATTCTTGTATGGGAAGTTGTAGTTAGGCCTTGGAAGAGGTATACTTGTTGCTGATCCAGATTGATTGCCAAGAGTCTTTCTCCTTCTTTGCAATACATCTATGATGTTTCATGCATAAAAAACTATCAAAATTAGCTCAACAAGATCAAGATGTCAAGTAATAAGCAAGGTAATTTCTGTTGCATATCTTAGTTCATCCTATAAGGTGATATGCCTGCATGTTCATGTCTGGAACTTTGACACCACTGTCATCCAATGGCCTCATTCTTTGATTCCCGTACTGATCTGGTCTGACACAGTAAGTTCATCTAATATGTGGTTGTGTTCCCTTGTACGCACCCTGTATCTTTATGAATGCCTCATTATTAAATTCATCTGTATGTTCTTTTGTCTCTTTTTTTTTGTAGCTTTAATTTATAGATGCAGGTTGATCAGTTTATGTTGTGATAGTTTTATATATTTCCATGACATGTTCCCTGCTTTAAGTTAAAGTTAGTTGCCAGATTAGGTTCTGCCACTTCAGCAAGTTTCTTAGAGGGTGAGCTTAGTTCAAGGTGGGTCTCAAACCCTTAAAAATACCCAAGTACTCGACAGGCGACACGCAGGGGAACCAATCTTAGTCCTGATTCCCTCTGCTCTCTATAGTACATTTGATGTAGCTTCCATCTGTTGGCAAGTTTTGTATTTTGCATAGGAATAATAGCTGAGGCATATGGCAGTGAAAATTCTTCAAGTAGAATTTTATTCTAGAGTATCCATTTCTTTTTTCATGGACTATGCATGATCAAGGTATGATGAGATAGCTACGTTACAATTTTGCATTTTAAACAACTTAAGAACCTAAAACTATTCTTGCTAATTGTTTTTGGCCACAATGGAACTTGATCAGATAGAAATCAATCCTTCATGTTGCTTTGCAAGTGGAACAACCTTGAGTAAACACCGTCATTTGCAGCGATCAAGGTTTGATGATTTCCAATTTCAACCACTTTCCCTTTCTCCATCACAACAATCATGTCCGCATTTATGACAGTTGACAATCTATGTGCAACTGTAATGCTTGTAATCTTACTTGGTCGCTCATCTTTGTTCTTCCACTCATTGGCACCTAAAGTATGCATAACCACCTTCTCAGATTCACCATCAAGTGCACTGGTTGCCTCATCAAGAAGCAGAATGACTGGCCTCTTTAGTAGAGTTCTTGCGATAGCAATCCGCTGTTTCTGCCCTCCAGAAAGCTGGCTTCCTTTCTCGCCAACAACAGTGTCATACCCTTTTGGCAGGCCACTGATGAATTCATGAATATTTGCCTCTACTGCTGCCTGGATAATTTCAGTTTCTGAAGTGCCTTCACTTCCATAACTGATGTTATCTCTGATGGATGTATTGAACAGGATTGGTTCTTGTTGAACTAGTCCAATCTGCTTCCTGAGCCATCTGAGATTGTAGTCCCTTATGTCCTTGTTGTCAATTAGCACTCTACCTCTGGAAGGATCATAGAATCTTAGTATTAGAGCCAGGACAGAGGATTTTCCTGCACCACTTGGGCCGACCAATGCTACTCTTTGGCCAGGTTCAATAACCAGCCTGAATCCATCTAGAATGGTTACCTCTGGCCTCGATGGATAGTTGAATGTCACATCCTGAAATTCAGTTCTCCCGATGAGCCAGCCTTCGCTTGGATTTTCAGGTTTATCTGGCACAATTTGTGTCTCTCTGTCAAGCATGTCAAATGCAGGATTCAGTATTGCAATGGCTGACATGACCATGGGGATGAGGGTCCATAACTCCGTGATGGAAGGTACAGTGAGAGAGAATATCTGGTATGATCTTATGCTGTTCTCAAATGTAGCTTGCTTCCTCTGAACCAGAACTGTGGTGTACCAAAGTGCCACTGCATGTGCAATATTCCAGAGGCAGAGCGAGATCCCTTGGATCACTCCATATTTCATGCTCTCAATCTTCGTAATTTTCATAGGTTCTTGTAGTGATAATTCTGCTTTCCTAATTATTTCATCTTCATAAACAAAGGATGCCACAGTTCGGATGTTGCTAGCTGCCTCCGAAGCAAGGGAGACAAGTTTCTGGTGGGCAATAGCTGAGTCCCCATAGAATCCTTTGGCTGACTTGGCTTGAATAAGACCACCAATGAAGTGGCATGGCATGACTGCCCATGATACTAAACCCATTCTCCAATTGACTCTTATGCTTACTACAGTTGCTATCAGAATTGAAGAGATGCATTGTACAATGACTGCCATTCTATCTGATATGATAGTCTTCACCATAGAGGTATCACTGACAATGCGCGAGGTTAGAAATCCTACACCATTCTTTGGTTTCTCAAACCACCCAAGCTCATTTCGGAGAACAACTGCATTGCATAGAAAGAAAGTTCATATTGTTGAATTTTGTGAGATAGAGGTGAACGATGAGCAAGTTTTCATGTAACATACCTGAAAAGATGGCCTCCCTTAGGTTTTTCATTGCTTTTTCTCCAACAACACCATAAATATAGTGCTGCAAGATGTTACTGGCCATTGTGATCATCCCAGCTGTGAAGAATATCAAAGAATATTTGCTGACCTTTCTTTTTGCATCTGGATCGTAATACGCCACACCGATTGTCATGATGTAGTAGCCAAACAAGGGTTTTGAAATTCCAGAGATGGCTGCTGCTGAGGAACCTAATAGGATCTTCATAATGTCATCTTTACGCAGTCCGTACCAAAGTCTAAAGAAAGGGTGAATATCAGTCTCTTGCTTTGGTTGCTTCGAATTTACTTTTTCTAGTTTGTTCTCCGGTTCCTGCTTCGTAGAGGACTGCCTGTCGTACGGTTCATCAATTTGTTCTAGTACACTTTCAGAAGCGCTGTTTAATCAATCAAAATAGAAACCATAAGTTTTGTTATGTACTTATATATATATTTCTATATATAATAATCACTAACTTTATAGCACTGATTTTATATTTTTCTGTAAAAATTTTGCAATTTCTATAGCTATGTTCACCATTTTATCCACCATGTATTCTGCAGTGGTAACTGATAAACTGAGCATAAAACATTGATCAACTAAAGCTTTCCATTAGCTACATTAAGTTTACCTTCCCACCGGCTTTTCAGCTTCCGTCTCTATATTTTGCATGCTGCATACATTGGAGTAGAATGTGCTTTTCTCGAGCAACTCCTGATGTGTCCCAGTTTGTGCTACTCGTCCATTCTCCACGACAACTATGGTGTCAGCATTTATAATTGTTGACATCCTGTGGGCTATCAAGATAACTGTCCTTCCGCGCATGGCTCTCTCAAGTGCATCTTGAACTAGCTTTTCTGATTCTGAATCAAGGGCACTTGTTGCTTCATCAAGAAGTAGTATTGGTGGATCCTTCAGCATTGCCCTTGCGATCGCTATTCTCTGTTTCTGGCCTCCTGATAACTGCACACCCCGTTCACCTACCTGAATTAATTTAGTTTTTGTAAGTCCCAACAAGAGTGACTTAGGCCCTGTTTATTTTAGCTTTTGCTGACTTTTCAGTTGGAAAAGTCAAAAGCTGAAACACATGGGGTTCTGAAAAGCTGGCTTTTGGAATGCTGAAAAGCTAGCTTTTGAGGAAATGAACTAAAAGCTGAAAAGCTCACCTAGGGCTGCTTTGCTGGCTTTTTTGGTGTATAGAACAGATAAAAATGTATCAAAAAAAGCCAACAGCCAAATTCCAAACTGCAAGCTTTTCAACTAACCAACAGCGAGCTTTTCTAAAAGCTCAGAAACTCCAGCCCAAACAAACAGGGCCGTATTTAGCGATATGAGTAAATTTATAAGGAACTGAATTGTGGCCATTTGGAACTTTGAGTTTCATTCTTAATGCATCACACAACGAAGTGGACTTCAGTCCTTGAGTAATTTTGTTGACATTTAACAAAATTGGAGGCAAAACAATTCAACAAGAGCAAGTACTTATTCATTGACTTGGTGAATGCAGATTTACCTCTGTTAAGTATTCATTGGGAAGCTTGGATATGAATGGATGAACATTAGCTGTCCTTGCTGCTTCAGTTATCTCTTCATCAGTTGCGTCCAGTTTACCGATCCTCAAATTGTCCTTTATAGTACCAGAAAATAGTGACGGCTCCTGAGAGACTGAAGCTATATTTCTTCGCAGGTATTTCAGATCAAGTTTGTTTATGTTGTGGCCATCAATGAAGATGTCACCTGCAGCATTATGCCTTGTTACTGGACTGAAACATTTTTAAAATTTATTTGAGTCTACGTTAGCATACAGGTACTGTACTACCATTCAAGCAACAAAAAAGTGACATTTAGTTTGAGTTGAATTTTATCGACTAAAAAAAGATCGGCTCATGCATATTTTTTGCACTATGCAAATGGTTGAAGCATACCTGAGGTTGGATCATAGAACCTTTGAAGTAGTGAAATAACAGTGCTCTTCCCACAGCCGCTGCTTCCTACCAGAGCAACAACTTTGCCTGCGGGAATGGACAATGAGAATCCTTGGAGAATTGGCTTATCTTGGCGGGAGGGATAGGCGAAATGCACCCTGTGCAATTTGATCTCTCCATGGACCTTTTCTAGTACTGCACCGTGTTTTCCATAACTGATAGATGGCTTTCTTTTGATCACCCTGAAGACCTCTTTTCCTGCAGCCTTTGCTTGATTGAAGGTCTGAAGGTCTGGTGCAGCGTAAGTGATTGATCTGAATACATGTAGGGAAACCGTTGAGCTGAATATGTGCAGAATAAATATTTGAAAAGATTCAATAAACATATTTTAGTCTGACTGAACCACAAAAAAGGGCTGTCTGATCGTTACATTGCGCCAAAGAGTATGCTCATGATGGCAGCTATTGTGCCACCTCCTGTTGCAGTTTTTCTGGTTACTGAAACTGCCCCTATCCAAACCATCAGTGCCCAGGAACAGAAAGTCACTGCTTGGAACAACCCAAGCCCTATTCCTTTTATGATTGCTTCCTTCTTGCTTAGTTTGAATTGACTTTCCATGCACTGGACAAAAGACTTCATGGCCCAGTTCTCTCCAACGAAGGAGAAGACAGTCTTGATATGCGACAAAGTCTGAAAAAAATGTGTACTTGAATTATGATCAATAATGCAGTGGGAAATCATCATATGTACTCCAACATTAATACTTATTCAGGTAACTTGGCTCGAGGTAGGGGTTGACTGATCTAATAGTACCTGTTCTACAACAGATATTGCCTCTGAGACGATAGCATTCCGTGACTGTGATATGCTATTTATCTTTTTTGTGTATGCTGCTCCAATGATGAGGATCAGAGGAATGACCAGGAAAGAAAGCATTGCAACTTCCCAGCAGCTGATAAATGCAATTATGATGCCAGCAAAGAAAGTGGAGAAGCTTGCGACGAAATGACCCAACTGCAGAAAAGTGAGTTTAGTTGCAAGTCTGACCACAAAATTTGCAAGTCTCACATTAGTGATCTGTATGATTGTGAATTATCTACCTTTTCGCCAATTGCATCTTGTATGATACTCATGTGGTTGGTCACCCCTGCCATGATGGTTGCAGTGGTCAAGTCAGTGTCAAAGGCCCCAACCTCTTGATTGAGTACTGATCTCAGAAATTCTAGCCTCATACATGCTAACTGTCTCTCACTTGAGTATATCCAGCAGGAGATCTCTGCAGCCAATTCGTCAGAGAAAAGGTTATCAATATTTCAGCACTCCACATTGCTACGTTTAGATCTCCGACAGTTCTTATTTCTGAGCACTAGTGTCTACTGATTACAAGGACTTCTATATCCTTGTCATTCTTCAAATACATTGTAGCCCGTTACTGGACACTTTTTTTTTTTGGAGGAATCCCTTTACTGGACTTGTTGAAAGTTTAGGAGTGTGCTTTTATTTCATTGCGAATAAGAATGAATGTGAATTTTCAAGTGCACCTGTAATATCTCTCCCGAGTTTCATGGGCTAATTTTACGCAGATTGAGCCAACCAGTGAGCAAAATTTGCAGTTTGATTAATATCATAATTTCATAGAACTAGAGGGAAAAAATCACAGGAATATATTTCAGCAAGTGCTGGAGTCCTTGTTTTGCCTTCCATCTATATTTGTTCCTTTTTCAAGCAAAAGGTGGCATACAAATAGGAGCATGTCATGCTAAAGGTATTTCTTTCACCAAAGGAGAAGTCACATGAATCATGGAAGAAATGGAAGGACCCTTATTAGCGTCTGACTTACCAACCATTCCAGCAGGAAGAGTGGCTATTGCCATGTACCAAACATAGGGGACCACCTTCAAGCAACAAGTGGGAAATGCCGATTCAAGTTAAAAAAAAAAACAATTGCAGGCTAACAGAATCGAAGTTCAAAGAATAACTTGTGGCAAGACTAATGGCGGGCATATAAGCTCACCTTATACAGTGCATGGACCATTCCTTCCTGATCGTGTATGTTGGTTCCAAAGGCATCGAGCGCTTTCCCAAGAAGAAGATATCCAATTGGGAATGCTATACCGTGGATGATGGATCCTATGGTTCCCAGGGCCATGAGAAACCAGTCTACCTTGTCGGCATAGCAAAGCAGCCCAAAGAATGAAAATGGCTGCTCGTCGGCACTAGCTACTGGTGACACTGAAATGGTGCTTTTCCTTTCATCTATATCATCAGCTTGAGATGATGAAAAGGAGTGATCTTCGTAGTAGGTCGTGGCCATTTTCCCTAGTGATATTTGTGATTCTTTTGCAGTAGAGAAGCATGAAAAAGGAGATGCATAGATCGTATGGCATAGGTGCCATCGCTATTATAGGCAGAGGCGTTGCACTCTGGATATGCCAGTTACATGTAGATATGGACAACCACATGGCTTCAAACAAGTATTACTATAGGTACTCCCAAGGATGGAAATAAAATATACGGAGCTAATTAACGGAGTATCAATTTTACATACCCTTTTTTTGGCTCAAGGTGACCTTTGTTCAGTAAACTTGAAATGCAAGTACTTCCTTTCAGACCTCTCTATAAAGTAGCAATAAGCAATATTGAAATAATGAAATATGCTCTTAGTCCAGTACTACATATGTTTCCAAAATAGATGTTGTTTTCGAAATAGGCAGTATCCATTATTTCTCCCATTAATTAAATTATGTGTTTCAAAAGATTATTTAAATAGTAACTTAGGTTGCTTTTGTTGATTCAAATGTGGTAAAATGATTTCCATGTCACAATTCAGAATTCTTTTATGAGTACTAACTATTGAAGTTTTAGTTATAGCTGACATGCACACATTCTAGTATTCGGAGAATGTGGTTCTTTTTGTGTCGTGAATCAAAAGTCATTTGGAAGATAAATTAGTGTCTAGGATCTCACTTTAAAGATCCCTAACCCTGACCAAGTAATTAAGTAAATTCCTTGCTCCCTGGGACTATAAGTTTTTTATATAAAACGAAGATCTGATCTGCATAACAGGTTAAAGAGTGCTTACATGACCAATGTGGTGTCTAGGAATAACTGGGGAATAAGATGAGCATATGCCTTTTCAGACTGCACATAAGACATGGCTGTCCATGTCGTTTGTCATCGCAACCAGCCCGGAACTTTGCTGACGCATTTCCTCCAAGAGGGAACATACAAAATAGGGGCAAGAGTCGCAGCGTCTGTCATAGTTTCCAGAGAGTCTGATTCGAAAAAAAAAA
Organism: Eragrostis nindensis; assembly: GCA_012490785.1. NCBI lineage: Eukaryota > Viridiplantae > Streptophyta > Magnoliopsida > Poales > Poaceae > Eragrostis > Eragrostis nindensis. The sequence continues at coordinate 30,095 of JAAXCT010001832.1, forward strand.
GTTTTCCAGAGAGCCATGCAATGGCCTTGAACTTGGAGAACGCATGCCGGCTACTTGCAAAAGACGAACAATGCTATGTGTTCTCTGAACTTTTGTTGATTTTTCATCAGTACTGACAGCGACTAACAGCTGCACCGAATTTGCATTGTGCAGGCTGCTATTTGCGGCTTGGAGGCACACCGACAGCTGGTTCAGGTGGTGATTCTGACAATGTTGAACTGGAAATTTGAGGCTTCTCGCAAATTCGGAAGGTCAAGTGGAAGCTATAGGGAAACACTTTTTTGGCTGGAGCGTTTCTGTTGGATTCATCTGCTAACCAGATCAAGCGTTTGGAGAACTTCTGACATGTAGTTGCAGCATATGCTCCGGTTTTGTTTCGTCTCAGGGACGCGCGTGCATATCCCGCCAATGATCGAGTGTTATCATCGCTTAATCTGAGTCATCGTGTCAACATCGTTCATGGCACATGAGGAGAATATCCGGGTGACACACAATCGTTAGGAATGACTCGTTCAAACGGTTTTGATTTTATAAAATTCTTCATCTCATGTGTTTGTCCTGCAATCATCAGCCTTATATTGTGGACGTTGACGCGCTGCCTAATTCGGTGACGACAGTTTCGGGTATCAAGTTTGTAACCGTCGTAGGTTCATGAGAAGCAATGGAACACCGAAATGCGACTGTTTCAGGAACAATAAGAGCCTTATGTAAAGGAGATCTTGTCCTGATTGAAGCGGCTGTTTAGAAATCATAAGGCACTGTTAGAAAATCCGGGGAATACCCCCGTTTCTTAAGTATGTTGTACATCAATAAGTACGTGGAAGTTAGTAAAAAAGAATGGTGTGTGTGCCTTGTTCCCCCAGGAGCTGGAGTAAAAAAGAATATGGTGTGTGCCTTGTTCCCCCAGCAGCTGGGAACTCGCCCACATCAACATTTTGTCGTACAAAGGTGTTGATGTGTACGAGAAGCCACGCTTTTTATCAGGTATTGCCAACAATGAGAAATTTTAGGTTTGTGAATGCACAATAATGCAATTTGGTAGTCCTTTTCCGCTTTTAGCCATGTAAATAGAGATTCTCGTTCTATCTTTTTCGTGAGATCGACAAATGTCATGTTTTTTGAGGTGCTGACACGTTGCAGTGTTCATCCGAAACTCTTTTTTTTTGTTGCGGTGATTGATGTTCATCCGAAATGAGGATTGCCTTTGGATTTGATTCATGGAGATGTTTCGATTCTAGCCTTTTATTTATTTGATTATTTTTGGGCTCGCACCGGTTTTATGATTCGCATTCCTAGTGTGGATAATGACTGCCCGTGGAATGTCTTGGGAACGATGTAATATATCAAACTACAACACTGCCGACGTGAGCATCCAATGATTCACAATGCATTTTCAGACAAACGCAGGATAGGTTCGTCAAACGCAAAAATTGAAACCGCATCCATTTAATTAAAGCAAGAATAAACTAAGACAAGCTAGACTGGAACGAATTTTCCAGGAGCAGCTTTTGAGCTTCGAACTCGACTCTGAAGTGTCAAAGGTTTTCTTTGAACACTTCCGCAAAAAAAAAGGTTTTCTTTGAACAAATTCAAGTTTAACTGGGCCGTCAATGAGAAATAGCAGGGAGGCCTTCCGCTGAGATGGCGGGCCTAATATATGGCCTCTCAGCGTCCAAGCCCAGCCTAGGTGCCTCAAACTGAGACCGAAACCCCTAGCCAAAGCCCAAATTGTCCCCCCTACCCTCCTCACTCCAAACCCGAACCCGAGCCCACTCCGACCACCGTCTGCGGCGGTCGCGTTGCCGTCGGCGGCCGATGGCGTCCACCTCCTCCGGTTCCGGCGGCGCTCGGCCTTGGCGCACCGCGCTGCTCACCCTACGCGACGAGTCGGTCGCCACGCCCTCCCCGCCCGCGCTTCTCGCGCTCCTCCGCCGCGCGCTCCTCTCCCCCGCCTCCCCCTCCCTCGACGCTTCCGCCGCCGCGCTCTCCCCTCACGAGGTGCGGCTCCTCGGACGATCCCTATGACTCCTCCCACGCTTCGGCTCGGCTCGGGCTCAGCTCGTCTCGATCTCACTCGCTGTGGCATGTCTCGTGTGCAGGTGGGCTCGGATGTGGCGTTCCTAGCGGAGACGGCCGCGGCGGTGGCCTCCTGCTCCGACGCAGAAGACGCATTGCGCGGTGTTTGCCACCTGGTATGGCAATTTGCTTCTGCTAGGTGGTCGATATGTACCAGCGATTCGATTAGAACTGTAGATCATTCTGATCATTATACTGTTCTGTCGAGGGCCAACAATAGAATGCGACTCCAATTTAGCTTTAGCATGCTATGCAGTGAGGTTTCGTCATGGTCAGTTGGAGGTTTGAGACCATGGCCATTTTCTATCACTTTGCCAAATTATGGTTACAATCCTGTCAGTGATGGATTGCTATGTTCTGTAATCGTAATATTAGCTTTTACCAATTCGACCCATGAATAAGTTAAGCATTTTTTGTTCTTTTTTCCCTTGTTAGTTTAACTTTCCTGAATTTTTCTTCTTCACATTTGCAGGTTCATGATATCATATGTAAAACGAATATGGAGATTGACTCTTCTGGTCGGCTCGCAATGTTGAACTTTCTTGATGTGCTTGTGAAGTGCTCGATTGAAGGTGCATGTGTGAAGGGCCTCTCTGTTAGGACAGCGGCATTGAATACAGCATCTGAATGTTTACAGATCCTCAGGTTAGCTGTTGAGTAGTATGAAATACTGGGGAAGCTGCTTCATGTACTTGTTTTCTTTCTATCGAGTTCTAAATACCTGTTCTAATTAATTATCAAAATTTGAAGCAAGGGTTGGGATTTGCCTCCTTAGAAAAGTTTGTGAGGTTGCAGTACAGATTTTCTCATTATTATTTTTTTTCAGTTGTTTTTGAAAAAAGGACTCCTGTTAGTTCTAGCGTACTAAAGTTACTGTAATCAATTCATGTGATACCTGTACCCTAGCATAATTCACCATGGTTAGTTAAGATGTCATCAGGCACGTATTAAGCTACATTGCTCCTCATAGCCGTGTTTTCTTGATGGCCAGGTTCTTGAGCAGAAATTTTGGAAGTAATTCATTAGCTGAAAATTCGCATGCACTCGGAGTGCTTATCTCAATTGTATCATGCTTGCAAGCTGAACTGAACCTATCTGAGAAACCAAGTGGCACTGGCATTTCTTCCCATGGATCAGCAAATAATAAAAGTTCCAATATCTGGGATATGCAAATATCTGCATTTTCTATGGTGGAAGATGTACTATGTACGATTGCATCAAATATATCACACAGTTTGTGGCTGTCTGCCATTGAGGTAGTGTTTTTTATTTCCATCTTTCCTATTCCCTGATGGCACTGTCACATGATGCATTTAGTGACGTAGTGAGTACTGTATCTTGGACATTAGCAGTAATGTACTGATAGAGTGTTATATGTTGCCATTAGTGATATATATATATATATTTTTTTGAGAATCACAGCAATTAGTGATTTTTCTGCTTCCTTCATGATTGATTACTTAGATAACTGCTGTCAATTGACTATGTACCAGATGCTAACAAATTTCAGCACCGGTTGATGCCTTCTTTGGCTTGGGGCTTGGTGTGTACATAGATCTTCTTCTTTGATCCTAATCTCCTTTCTTATACTTTGTAGGTCTTCAGGAAAGTTATGGATTTCGTAACTGCCAGAAACCTTATAATAGAGAGCAGTGTCATGTCAAGGTTAGTACTTCAGTTGTTTCATACATTACAGATTTATAGTGAATCGAATGATTGCCAATGTCAAAGCTAAACTTCACCATTTTGCAGATTTTATACTTCTTTTCTTCGTTGTCTACATTTGGTTCTTTCGGATCCCAAAGGTTCACTTTCAGGGCATGTAAGTGTAAAACAAACAGTAGTTCAATTCTTTCATTTAACATTTTTGCTATCTTTCTACCAATGTTAATAATGGTCATCAAACTTCAAGGTAACAGGGTTTGTGGCGAATCTGCAAGCTTTTTTCGTATATGGGCTGAGGTCATCTTCTCCTCCTGTAATAACTCGGAAGGAAATCAAAACAGACTCAAAACCAAGGGCTATGAATCGTGGACGATATAGACCACCTCATTTACGGAATAAGGACGAAAGAGGGGATGACTGTTCGGAAAGTGAATCTTCCCGATATGATTTAAGCTCATCAGATTCAGATCTTAGTGATAGTGATGGATATGCAAAAAATGGAGATCGCTTCCGGAGTTCAAAGGCTAGGTTAGCTGCCATCCTTTGTATACAGGTATGAAGCTACGCAATATGACTAAGTTTCAGTCACATGCCTCTCTTTTTAATTCTAATGCATCCTTGACCATTATTTCCTAATATGTCTCAGTGGTTGGATTGTCAAATGTTGTTAAGATGCCATCATTGTTAATTCATGATGGTTATTCCCTTTATTCTGATAATATGAATGGATGAGGGAGGCCACACTTAAATAGATAGCTACTGTTTCAAACAACAAAATTCTGACGATTAAGATAACCGGGGACTTCGTTGACATGAGACAACATGATGAACTTGCTAAGCTCCTTTTAATGTTGTACTTTTCTCCCTAAGTCAATTTCACGGGATAGCAAATACCAAATGCAATATCAAATATTTCAGTGTGCTAATATTATTCAAGAAACTTCCAAGTTGTACAGCACTAGTTCGGCTTTTTGTCTTTCTTAGCTTCAGTTTATTGTTTAGTTTTTTCATCGATGAGTAGTACAGATTTTGTACTATGAGAATGAGATAGCTGACCTTTTTTGTCTTTTATACATTTATACATCTAGCACAGTAAGGGATTCCCTAAAAAAAAAATGTTATTCAAGAAGCTATCTCACTTTCATATTCTCACTTTTTTAAGGATATCTGTCGTGCTGATCCAAAGTTACTTACGTCGCTATGGCCATTGCTTTTGCCTGAAAATGATGTTCTCCAACAAAGGTAAACTCTTCCGCAGACAATAGGTACGGCATTTGTCACACCTGATTGTCAACTAACGGTATTTTGTTTGTTGCTTGTACAGGAAACATCAAGCAACTCTGATGACATGCTTGATTTTTGATCCTATAACAAAGGTACATGTCTGTTATTACCAACATATATCTTGAGTTCAATGTTTCTCAAATCTGCGTTTCATAATTATTTAATATCCTTTTCTTATTCCACATTTGGAAAATATGTGCTACCTCGCTGCCATCCCAATTTCTCTGCTGTGGGCATTAATTGAATGTAACATTGTCTTGGTGCTGAATAAGTTATCGGCTGTAGTTTCGGTATGCACAGACAAATGGATAACAGTCTTTTTTTTTCTCCAAAAAAATGGATAACAGTCTCCCTTGATCCAACCTTTGCTACGCAAACCCACTGTCTCCACACCACCCAACTAACTTTTAAGTAGCTTTCCTTGGTTGCACTGAGTGTGCAGGCTCTTGGAGTTGGTCTATGTGATATTATGCGGTTCTATCTTAATGATACATTTTTTTTTCTTCTTTCCAGTTTTAAAAAGTATTATGTAGGTGTTAATGATATTGTGCCTTCCGGAGTTATGTATGTCTTAACATGGAGGTTATGGTCATCTTAAATCAGTCATGTTTCTGTTTAGAAACTCTCATGTTATGGACGTGGCCTGAGTTCGTTATGTACAGGTACGTGTTGAGGCAGCATCAACCATCGCTGTCATGCTGGAAGGGCAGGCATTAGTTTTGACACAAGTTGCGGAGTACAAGGAGTCATTCAAGCGCGGATCTTTTACTACGTTATCTTGCTCTCTTGGTCAAATTTTAATGCAGCTTCATACAGGTAGGACAGTTACTGACATATTCAAATTCCAAAACATAAATATTTTGATATCTGCCGTGGCTGCTGGCGGCGAGGCTCCGCCGACTTGAGGTTCTCGGCAGTTCTCACCAAGCTTAACTTGCATCACAAGATTAACGGATAGCTAGATCCATTTCAGTTCTGTTCATTGTCTGAAACGGATGTAGATACATGTATAAGCAATTTAGCACCCTCACCCTCAAACTGCCACGGCGGGCCCACACTCCATACCCACGTGTTACCTAGGTAATATACACACCTAGGTAATATACTTTTATGTCTATTTGCCTTCACCTGCTGGACGGGCCTTCCATGGAATATATCTTTCTTGCTCTTCTATCAGGCCATCGATGCAACGTCTACAATATCATTCCAGAATACTCCCTCCGTTTTTAAATTGTTGACGTCATTGACTTTTTGAGTTACGTTTGACCGTTCGTCTTATTCAAAATATTAGTTCAAATATACAACATTATAAGTTATGTTTCAACTTTCTTTAGTGATAAAACAAATCATTACAAAACATATGATAGTTTTGAAAATTATTTGAATAAGACGAATGGTCAAATGTAACAAAAAAGTCAACGGCGACAGCAATTTAAAAACGAAGGGAGCAGCAGTTTTCTATCACTATCATTACCAGTAGCAACCTGCTTAACTTTGTCATAGCCTTAATACTACACCTGGCCAGCTGGACGCTCGAGTTCCAGAACTGGTTCCTTTGTTTTAGTGTCATGGGTCTCTCTTGAGAGCTGAGACAGATCCTTTTCTTCCGTCATTTCTCCTATCTATCTACATTCAAATAACTAGATCCCTTTCGCATTGCAAAGGATGTACTCAAGTTTAGTTTATCTGTTTGGCAGGAGCACTGTATCTGATACAGCGTGAAACTCAAGCTACTTTGCTTGCGGCATTATTCAAGATTCTCATTCTTTTGATATCTGCTACACCGTATGATCTTGCCCCCGGCCCCCAGCTTATGTTTATGTTTCTTTTACTCGATGCTGTATAATTAACAGTATGTTGATTGAACAGGTACACTCGGATGCCAAAGGAGTTGTTGCCATCAGTTATTACTGTCATGTGTGGTAGATTATTGAACACACAATCGAATAAGACCGAACATTATGCCTTGCTGGTTAGTTTTCAAAATTTGAATTTTAGTTCATGTATTCCGGAACCAGTGGCTGTATTCCATGTACCTTACACGAGTGCACAACAGATTAATGTTCTAAATTGCTTGGAGGCGGCATTCTCGAAGGTGCCACCTGCTTTGGATGTCTTTGAGGTTCTCATTCAAGATTGCTGTTCTGGTTAGGTCTTGTCTTTACTTGTCTTTAGTTTACACTTTGCCTTAGTTTTCTCTTTTTTTTTTTTGTGGAATTAGTTTTCTCATTTAATGATAAAGTGTTATTTTCTTCGTAGAAGTCCTGAAAACTTGTTCATGTTCAAAAAGGTTTGGTAAATACTGACTTATTTTAATTCTTTTGTACCAATATGGTCTTTCAGGACCATCGTATAATCAACAAGAGTCAAGTGTGATAGCTGTTCTTCTTCATTGTATAGAAGAGAGAATACATTTTAGTGTTAGATGTGGAGCTTTCCAGGCAAGTCGCCCCTCTGACTCTGTTATGCTTAAATATTCCTTTTTCATTTGTTTGTTATCTACCTCTTTAATGTGCTTTCCTGAGGTTGAGAGATATATGTCATTCTTATACATTCTTCTTAACATTTTGAATTAATGAGCTTTGAGGAAGGCTGAGCTTCATAGTCTTTATATAACAGTAATGCAAGTGTTGTCTCCTTATTTATAGAACGCAAACGGTGCCGTTTCATTCAACAGCCATCCTTTGCATTAACTAAGGATGCAAGTTTATTTTAGTCAACAACTTCCATTTGCATTAAATAAGTGAAAATAAAGTTCATATATAACAAAGAATATTGTAAGGACCACCTAATGAGATTATCACTACTTGAACATTTTTTTAATATGTTCCTATTTGTCTATTTGGGGCGTACGTGCATGTGGGGTGTGACCGTGGGAAAGAATTGCCGTGCACCTTTGTATGACATTTTACATTGAATGTTCATGCAGTTTATGCACAAATTGACATTACTGGGCGATATTGATCCTTTTTAATGTGTGCTTAGGTGTTAAGATCAGCAGTTCACAATTACCCAAGCTGTGCAAACATGATTTGGGATAAAATTCGGGACACCGTTCTTGATTTGCTACAATTGCAAAGTTTTGAAGATCAAAAGTGTGATGCTAACATTGGGCCTCCCGGACCTAAAGAAGAACCATCACTGAGGGCAAGATGTCTTGTGGCCGGAATCAAGGTAAGGTTTTCTATAGATGTCTTTTATTCTTGTGGGATGAAACAGAAACTTATGTGTATTGTTTAGCTGTCTATTCTTGTGGAATGCATATCATGGAATCTGTTGAACATTCTGACCAGAATATGGACGTTTTGCTATCCCAACCTTGCATTTTGCTTTATCTTAGAAAAAACCCATTTATTGTTTCTTTTCATGATGATCAGTTGGCCATTTTGTATACCTAACACACTCCAGTTTGATTCTTAGAAGTAGTGTATAGAATTAAATACATAAAGTTGGATGCACACTTGGCATTTTCTCCCAAACATAAGATATACACTGTTTGCATTGTGTACCTTGTTCTTAGGTTTTTCATTGGTATATTGCGCCTGAATGTCTTTTTCTTCTCTTTTTTTGGGGAGGAAATTGGCTGAATGTCCTGTCAGTCTTTAGCTCTTACGAGCTCAGTTACTGCTGTATGAGTAAACCCTTTTTCATAAGTTTTTTATTATTTTTGACGTGATATTAAATGCTGTCTCTTAGAACTTTCTAGCTTTGTGAGTAGAGAATAGACCATTTATGTTTCTCTATTCGTGATCATAACTTAGTCATGTTAAGTAGTCACTTGATCATTTATTATCATCCATGGTTACAATACTTTTATTTGTCAGGTAATGGATGAGTGTTTGCGTGTTTCATCTGGATTCAAGGGAGCGGATGACCTCAAAGAATTGAGATTGCTGGATATTCAGCAAATTTCTGACTGTACCATAAATAAAAGTATTAAATCTGCACCTCACTTTGAAACTGAAGTCGCTGGATCATCACAAAATAGCACTTTGGACATAACGTTTGGAACTAGCCGTTGGATAGAGGTGCTAGAAAACCATCTCTCTCTGGGGTTATCCCATACCTCTGCTATGGTAATTTACCACCTCAAAAACTTGTCGTTTGCTTTTTCTATATATATTATCTGTAGAGCTAATACCCATTAGATTTTATTGTTTATCAATAATCTACTTAATTAGTTCTGATATAGTGAAGCACAATGGAACAAAAGTGCCTGCCACTTCACTGAAAGAAGTCAATTAATCTAGAATCATTGCTGCCAATATTGATTATCTTTCTGAAGCTGTGTTGTCATCTCTAGAATTTTGATTGTCTAGTGACACGCCAAATAATATAGGGACCATTGTAAATAGAGTAGTGATGCATGGACTGATGTAAAACACGTTTGTATCTAATAACAGGGTGTATTCCGTTTTTTTTTTCTGGACTAAATAAATTATCTGTTTATTTCTAGGTCAGGACAGCATCACTCACATGTTTTGCTGGCATGACTTCTGAAGTTTTCTTCTCTCTTCCAGAAAATAAGAGAGATTTTGTGACCTCCTCATCTGTAAGTGTGGCATCTCATTTTTTTTGACGTAAAACCTCACTTATTAATCTTGTTTTGTATTCCTAGCTTTCTCAGAACCATCATCTTGAGATTTCCTTTTATGTAGGTTCATGCAGCTTTGAGCGATGCAGCTCCGACTGTAAGGTCAGCTGCATGTCGAGCCATTGGTATTGTTGCGTGTTTTCCTCAAATACTATCAAGGTCATTTCTGAACTGTGCTTGCTTTGCTTGTGGGTACCTTTGAATCCTGAACTCAGGGTATTTATATGAAATTTTCTTATGCAGACATAGTCTAACTGTCCAGTTCATAGATGCCATTGAGTTTAATACTCGTAACTCATCAACTCCGGTATAGCCTTAACCTCTTTCTTTCACTCCTTGGCCTCCCTCCCTCTTGCCTTAATACTGTAAACATGAATATTCAGGGTCGCATCACCGCTTCATGGGCTTTGGCGAATCTTTGTTCTTGTATTCGTTTTAGAGCACTGGAAGTGCACACAGATCCCTCTGCTGGTATGTATTTCATGTTGGGTTATACCAACTATAATATATACTGATACAACATGCTGATGCTTTATTTTCATCTATAGGTGTACTGAATAAATCTACCATATCTCAGTTGGTTGAGATTGCTCTGCGTCTAACCAAAGATAGTGAAAAAGTAAGCTTGCATTAGTGAGTAATTTTGCTCTTGTTTGTTCTTGGCATCCATGTCATATTTTTCAGTTTTAACTATGAAGAATGCAGAGATGATTGGAAGTATAGCGTGCAATGTAAAATAGAAACATTCATTGTTAAAGAGTATATGCCATAAAAAGAGTAGGATTGATGTTTTTATTTTTCATATCTATTCAGGTGAAATCAAATGCTGTTAGAGCTCTTGGGTATCTTTCAAGATTTATCAGATTCAATCACCAGGCTAACACAATGAATGACTCAAGGTTTTGCTAACATTCTGTGAACATTTATCACTATTTTCTTTGATATTTACTTCATCTTAAAATTTTCTGGATCTTTGTAACAGTGACTCAGTTTTCTATGGAGACCCTGCCTGGCTTGAAAGAATGGTACAGGCTTTGATGTCTTGTGTGACAACTGGAAATGTAAAGGTACTAGTGTTTGCATTTAAACAAATTGGAACGTTATGTGCTGACTGCTTTTTATTCTCTCAATAACAATCCTCATTTCTGAGCCATGTCTTGTGTCAAGTCGAGAGGGAAAAATATGCATGTCTTCTTGTTTCATCCTCGAGGAACACCTTACTCAACAATATTTTTATGGATTTGTTTCATCCTTACATGTAGTTTTCTGCCCTATATTATATAAGAGATAGCAGTGGAAATATTTTTCTTTCTTTCTAATATATCAAGAAGTGGTTGTTGAGTGTAAAGATTTGTTAGTTGAATTGACATTTTTTTTCCATTTAGGTCCAATGGAATGTTTGTCATGCTCTGAGCAACTTATTCATGAACGATACCTTGAGACTTCAAGATATGCCTTGGTATGTATTTGTACCCATGAAAGAGAAGTAAGGCCTTGTTTATCTAATTGCTTCAGGAAGTTAGTGTGGGCATAATTCCCTTATGCAAGTATTCATGATGTTATTTTCAGAAACATTTCTAAATTAAAGTGAATGTATCATATGCACCCAGAATTAAAGAACAATGTGTAAAAGTTTATTTGGAATTTTAAATGTGATCAAAGAAATCTCCACCAGAGTTGTATATTCTTGATCGATACTTTTTATAAAGTAGACTTTAATAGCTAGAACCTGAAAATTAGCACCATATCTGTTCTTTTTGAAACTTTGCCAGCATTTTAACTGGAAGTGTCTGTGGCAACAGAGTTTATGGTTTTATGCTACAACATGACATTATTGCTTCTCCCTCTAGACTGCTTTCTCTAAAAAAATCTCATTTCCCATATTATAGCCTGTAGGCACTAGTTCCGCCATGGGACATGTTCACAAATGGCAGAATACACGGAGTATGACTTATTACGAAGCTTATCAATGATTGTATCTCTGTAAAAGCTCCAACTTCATATGTATCTTGTAGTTCTGATGAGGCCTTTTGTAACAGGGCATCAAGTGTTTACAGCATACTTCTACTTCTAATCCGCGACTCAAACAATTATAAGATAAGGATGCATGCAGCTGTTGCTTTAGCAGTGCCAGTCTCCAGGAATGGTTTGTCCCCTCGCTTCTACTTCCAGCCTTCGGTTAAGTGTTGAGTTTCCATAATTTGGAAAATGTCATAACATATCTAGATTAAAGATTTGTTCGTTCGCTTTTGATATTGTAGTTGCCCGCATTATGTGCTAAAAACTTGTGTCTTGGTATAATTATCACTCCAAACTTAAATGTAATACTGTACCATCTGCCATGTATAACATTTTTTTGTATGTCAGTTTCCTGACTCTTGACTGTGCGCATTGTCCAGCTATTGAACTAAATCCATGAAGTCGCTGGATTTTTTTTTTTTTTTTTTTTTACAGATTATGGTAGCTCATTTCCAGATGTTGTTCGAGGCCTTGTGCATGCTCTTGAGTCATTGAGTTCAAATAATGCATCACTACCTTCAAATTTCAAACAGAAAGATAACCTTGAGAAACAGGTTAGTGTTATTGATACTTTAAGAGGTTTTGGTTTGGTTGCATAAATCTAGTTGGCAGCATTGTTGATGCCCATTTTCTACAGCTTACATTCACTGCTCTTCATTTGCTTGGTTTTATCTCGCCAAACGACGATCCAAGCCTAAAAGATTTTCTTATCAAGGTAAGAACTCTTTACAATATTGTCTATTAGTGATCTTTTTATGATTAAGTCTTCATCTGGATAATACAATTCAGTTGTAATTATCATTCAGGTGAAATTTATGTTGTTAGTTCAGAGAATCTTGATTTTCAGGAGCATTTGTTGCTCCTTTCATTATGTTATCATCAAACGTAGAGTACTATAGGCATTTCTGGACTGAGGTAGTACTAAATTGAAGTCTGCTTTCTCTATTACTTTGAAGCCCTAGAAATCGAATCATGTGATGATAATATCATTTAATTACTTACTAAGGAAAAACAGATATTTTACCCTCTTTCATTACTAATTGAATGTAGTATTGCACAATGAGGGTTTAGTTTGATATGGCTTCTGTAGGTTTTCGCAATATACATTACGTGAAACACTCCAGAGTATAAATGAGTAACTTGAGACATTGCTTGCTCTCAGACCTCAGTAGATATATCATTTTACTGCAAATTCTTATATGGGTAAATGTGTCATATTTATTCTTTATTTTTCTGTAGTTGGCTGATGGATCTATCAGTCTGTTGATTTTAGCCGCAGCTAACCCGTTTACAATTTGAGCAGAAAGCATCCTTTCTAGAAGACTGGATTAAGTCATTATGCTCAACATTCAATAATGTTGAGCACCAGCCCTTGCCAACGGTGACCATAAATGACGAGGATGGTTTCAGCCCGAACGTAACGCAGAAAGTTATGCTATGTTCCGCTGTGAGGTCCTTGCTTGACGTATTTACAAGCAAACACCAGCAAACTATTGCCAAGAGATTTGAGCAACTGGCTATAAGCATAGCGTGAATGGCAAGTAGTAGTTGTGGCCCTTGTGGTCTCCACCCTGCTCTACAAGCAGATGTTGGTCGAGGTCGTCTACCTCCTGAAGAGCCAGCCCATCTATAGATCGATTCTTAAAATTTTCCAGCAAAGAGGCAACGTGACAAGCCTGAGTTCCATGAATTAAACGAAGCTTCAAGTTTGTGGTTGACCATCATGATCATACGCAAGATCCTGGGAGCATAGTTTAATCCATGGGAGATCATATTCACGTGTTGTTTTTGTAGTAAAAATAGTTAAGTTTGTGCGGGGTGTGATCATATTTGTATACCTTGTGTAACATTGTAACTGTGAATATATGTAGCTGCCTTGCAAAGGCAGTCCCTTATTCCATCTCCAGGCCCAAAGTAACAAAAAAAAAGCAATAAATGATTGCTTGACCTAATTATTTATTTAAAGTGCAACTTAATGTCTTCCGAGGCTAGTGAACCTACTAGCACGATGGTATGATTGTTTGCCCCAAAATGAGCCATTAGTCAATGCCGGCTATTTTCGTTGAGCCTGTCGTTAGCGTCATTGCTATTGCGTCCAGTTGGCTGTCATATACCAAACCTTCATAAATGACGCTGCACTGTTTTTGTTCCAATGTTAAATCCTTTACTTGCTGGACTGGATGCATGTTGCCGCTTTCATACAGTAATTTTGTAGGGCTTTTTAGTTTTTAAACACGAAAATAGTTTGTTATAAGACTACCATGCCCTTCATTTTTAACTCAACACATCCCTCTACCTATCCCAGAGTTTGTCCTATATGTAAAACGCTTTATATTTAGGGAAAAATTTCGAACTTCAAAACACCTTATATTAAGACACAGAGGTAGTACATTGTACATTGTTGAGAGCTTCTGATTGATAAAAACGAAGCGGCGGCTATTGACAAACAGGTGACGAGTTGACGACCGTCAGCTGCAGGCAACTTGGCCCCCCTGTACTCTGAATCTTTCATGGGCCTGTTGCAGGCTTTGACTGCTCAGGCCCCACTTCTGCTGGCCCATTTCCTCTGCAGTTTCTGACTGACCTATTTTCCCGTCTTGAATTGTTCTGTTCAGCGTTTTCTCGGTGTTGACTCCCTGACGCATTGGCATATTGCGCTTTCTTTTTTTTCTTCCTTTCACCTCCCTGAATGTCTAGGTCACTGCTTGGGGCCTGTGAGTTTCTGGACAAGTACAAAACTGTCGAGGGGACGTTACCATGACAATGATACTTGGCTCTCCTGGAATTCTGCAATTCTTTTCAACATTTTTTTCCTGCGGTTTGTCGTCTCTTGAAAATTCCCTCCAAATTCTGTTGCGCCATATCTTCCGTTTTATTTCCTCCGGAAAGCATGCTTTGCAGATTGTTCTCCCAGACATTAGCAATTATTAATAGAACATACCATCACTATCTAGCCAGTCATTTTCATATACATAACCCCTGGCTGGTAGGATCGAGCACACATAAACTATCCTTTGTATAAGCATGCATAATAACACTTTACTAACTCCTATCATCAAGCACTTATACCTAATTCTAGTTCTTAACGCTTACCAACATTGAAAACCGGCAATAGTCAGGAGTATCTCACCAGCAGACAACACGCATTCTACAACCAATTTGATCCTACTTGCATATACGCGCCACGCGAAAGATGGTCCAACAAGTCCAGCATCTTTAACAAAAGGCCGTGCACGCCTCATACGGCAAACATTTACTGTTGTCCGTGAACATATGCATACAGCACTTTCCGTAAGACGGCAAGCATCTAATGAAAGGATCGGATGCTCCATGCACAAGTCACCGGTTGATGGGATGGCCGTGGTCACTCCTACAGAGAGGATTCGCACTGTCCCCATTTCCGGCGCCACAAGATTCAATTTTTCCAGGTATATATATGCGTGTCCATCTAGCAAGCACTCATTAATATTGCTCTTTGGCTAAATCAAATCTCTTCCCATAACTCATTTTTGTTCGAAGAGCAAGATCGTCGATGTTCATAAAAGTTTGTCAAGACTCTGTCTGTTACAAGCATAGCATCATCAAAATGGTGGTGCAGATGTCTGCATAGTAACCTATACTCCCTCCGGTTTAAAATTATTGACGTTTGATTATTTTTGAGTTAAGTTTAACCATTCGTCTTATTCAAAATATTAGCTTAAATATGCAAAATTAGTTATATTTTAATTTCCTTTAGGGATGAAACTAATCACAATAAAATTCATGATAATTGTTAAAATATTTTGAATAAGACGAATGGTCAAACGTAACTCAAAAATAGTCAAACGTCAAAAATTTAAAACCGGAGGGAGCATGTGATGTGGATTATGGGCTTCCATCTTTGGCATCATCATGTGCTGATGAGTAGGTGACAGATGCCGTATCTTGAATTAGCGCCAGAAATATTCCTTTGAGATTCCTTGTGGTAGTCGCAGGCAATTCAAGTAGTAGTGCCCATCAGGCTGCCTACCTAATCGATCTATGGGGTGTATCTTGCTTATATTTATTAATGGAGTGTTTGTGACTCCACGGTACGCGACCATTACTTCGAGTTTAAAAAGTTCCTGGTTTAGGATAAACCCTAATTCAAGTACTCTAGATGAGTAGGCTGTACGAGACCATGAAGTGTGACTTGCCTTATTCCATGAAAACAAAGCAATAATTAAGTTCTCCCTTTTTTCATATGCTTTCCTGCAATAAAGTGCAACAAGTTCTTATGAAATCTACTGTGTGACCTATCTCATACACATAGCACTCACCTTTTTAGACAATCACGCAGTTCTCATGAAAATCATTGGTGAATTTGCACAATCGCATTTGTTTTAGTATGTAGATAAAAAAAAAACACAAACAGCTTCCATAATCCTGTAACTTTGGAGTATGCACCACCTACTATAGTCTCTCACTGCTGGACTGCTGGAGTGGATAAGCAGGCAGACAACAACAAAACCAAAGCAATTAAGGTGTGTGCTTCTATGGCCGAAATGTTAGCAACTTCATTAATCGTCCAGACGCCCATGCATGTATGTTCCTACTATGCTTTGTCAGCTCATGATCCACAGACAACGCCCTGTGGGGTAGGAATACTAGTACTGTGCAGTGAACAGCCGACATCACACCGCCACCACGTGTCGGTTCAGAGGATTCAGGTATCCTCAACCTGAATAATATCCATATCAATCAAATCGAAAAGAAAGAAAGAAGATTCAGTATCTCCGTCAGAATGGTTGTGGTACGCGTTCAACGCGTCTATGTAGCGCGCGTACGCCACCTGTGTACAAACCATGGTAATGTTGATGCACCTTTCCGTGACTTTGCAGCTTGTTCTCAGCTTATATAGTTTATATATGTATGATGTTTCAGTTTTTGGTTCCATTTTTGGCAGGTAGGTCAGAACTCAGAGCACTGGGTGTCCAAATCAACGGTTGATCACCCTAACAAAAGAAGCAAGTAGTGTTGTGTTAAATTCATTTAACTTCCTTTTGCGTTCCAAACATGGCACCGTTTCTTCTATGTCAAAAAGGAAAAAAAGTGGCACCGCTACCCTCTGGAGAGGGGGGGGGGGGGGGGGGGGGGGGGGGGGGGGGGGGGGGGGAAGGGGATGCATGGCACCATTATACAACATTCCGAACTCCAATAACATGTGCTAGGCCATCTTTCATCATTCCGAAGTCCTACAACATCATAATTCATGTTTCCTGGCATAATCATGCCACAAATAATATGATTACCTGATGATGAAACAAGAAAAAGAATTATGAATGCAATAAAAGTGAATGGTCATAAACATCACACCACGCACGAGCCTTGACCATTGAGAGGCACCAGATGGGTTATGACTTGTGGCCCGTAAAAAGTTATTTTGATTTGCCTGTTTGCATCAATTTGGTGTCGTACACAATTAGTTGCTGAAGATGTGGAATTCCAATATATGAGAGGTCCTACTATGAACATAATCCAATATGTTTCGTTGATGACGGCACCACTTATGTTTATGTAGTATATTTTTGTCCACTTGCATCATTACCGGGTCATGCACACTAACAATTACAAAATTGACAACCACGTAGCCACACAAAAAGGCAAACACTTTTAAGGACGGCATAAAACATCCGTTCTATACGTTCTTGACATACCATATTTGTTGAATTTTTTGTATTTTCATTAGTTTGATTCTTTACATGGCTCAAAAGCATAAAACACCAACAGACGAAAAAGCACAAAACACTATACTACATTTACTTCTCTCTTTTGCCTAGCCAACAAACTCACGAGAGAGTGCATCATATCCGATTGTCATGATTTGATGATGTGCACAATATATATCTATCTAGACATGGCTATCCTATAAAAAGTGAGTCACAACGGAAATCCAAAATCTCAATCCACGCATCGACGTTCCGACAAAAAGATACTGTGGGTGTCATACACCCACATCAACCATTTCTACAAGTAACACAACCCTCTTTAAAAAAGTTGCGAGAACATACACACCCAAATAAAGCAAACAGGGGCAAACCAAATCCAAATCATCCCATCCAAATCTGCATCCCCATGACCAGAACTTTAACAACTATTTAAGCTCCTAAATCACATCAGATCGCTCACCCTTAAACAAACCTGTTGCACAAATCAAAACCACCACCCACCTCCTCCCCTCTCTCGCCGTGGAGCCCACCCGTCAGCCGCTGCTGTCCACCTCGCACCGCCAGCTTCCGCGGCGCCTATAGACTGGCAGCTCTGGAGAGAGAGAGGGAGAGGGGAGGAGAGAGGCGAGCAGTGGAGAGAGAGGGAGATGGCGGAGGAGAGGAAGGGAGGGGAAGAGGAGGCCGCGGCCGCGGCGCGCGCCGCGGAGCAGGCTCGAGA
Organism: Eragrostis nindensis; assembly: GCA_012490785.1. NCBI lineage: Eukaryota > Viridiplantae > Streptophyta > Magnoliopsida > Poales > Poaceae > Eragrostis > Eragrostis nindensis. Next base: position 48,138 of record JAAXCT010001832.1, read on the forward strand.
GCTGCAGGAGGCGGCGGCGTCGCTGCTGACGCGGACGCGGGCGGAGGAGGAGGCGCTGCGCCGCCGTGCCGCCGCGCTCCAGGAGGAGCTCCGGCGGCTCCGCAAAGCGGCCGCCGCACACGCCGACAGTGACAAGGTGCGTTGTTCGCCGCGCTCGCGCTCTTTGTGTGTGTTTGCCCCTCCCGCCGCGTGCGTGCTGGCGTGTCGGCGGGAGTGGAGAGCTGAAGGGCCGGAGATCGCTGCCTGACTGCCGCGCGCGCATAGGGTTTCCTGCGCGGCTGTTCCGGTTCCGTGTGCGGTGTCGGTGGGCGGTGACCGGCCTGGCGTGGCGGCGCCGGATCGCCGTGGAGATCTGCTGATGTGGAACTTCGATTCGGCCTGATGTGGGAGCCCCAACTTTCTAAAGTGCCAATGTGGCTGCGGGAAGGGGACTTTAGAGTCATGGAATTCGGAATTGTCGCATCATTATGCGTGCCTCCTGCTGATTGATCGTCACAATGTGCATGATTTCGCTTGCGTTGATGTGTATGTGGTCTTGTGTGTGCAGGTTGAGGAGGATTTGGATCGAGCGACGTGCCTCATAAGTGACGGAGACGTTGCGTCGCTGCTCCCGAGCAAGGCACATGGTAATTTGAGTTATTTTGAGCTTGATCTTGTTCTTGGGTTTTGGCTCCTCTTTTCTTGGGCGGTGAAGTCTGTATTTTATTTAATGTTCTGTACTTTTGTTGGGTTTGCAGGTTGTTTTCTTAAGATGTTTTTGGGCCCAGTCAATCTGCGGGCAACAAGGAAGGAGGTGCAGCTCAAGGTGAAGGAGGAGTACAATAGCTACAGGGTATGTGTGAAAGTGTACTATTGATGGCATTCTAGGTATCAACTTGTATTTTGAAATGAGGACTTCGGGTTATGTGATACGTGTGTTGAGCTACCAATACATCAGGGGTTTTGAAATTTTGTTTGCTCTTTGATCCAAGTATCTAAGAAACGATATTTCATTGCTCAACTCTTCTACTAAATAAAACCGGCTTCCTCACAATTTACGAGTTTACTTTTTACCATGAGACTCAGATGACATCCAAGTAAACTTTGGAGGCATAAAAGGTCGTTAGAGTAAAGGTCTGTGCACTAACATAATACATATAACTATTCCATTTGTATTGTCAACTTAGTAGTCTTCTGGACAATTAGTTAAGTTCAAGCTGTCCACGCAAATAGATTCATGCTATTCTACTCTGATTTTCCTATGGAACTGTAACATTGTAGCTTGATTTACCTAAATTTAAAGAATGGCTAACTTTAAAAATTCTAATGACCCTCTCTGTCTTCCTAGTGGATTGAAACATAGTGTGTTGAGCTAGGTAACTTACTGTAGGACTCTTGTATCTTCCTATGTTTCAATTGTCCTGGCAACATTCATGTCTATTAAGAGATAAAACATTCACCTGAGATGTTTTTGTCGGGGAAAAAGATGTTGCGAAGGTAGTGATTCTGAAATTAACATCCTTGTGCAAACTGAAAGGTCAACATTTTAGGAGAACTTCATATTTTCCCATCAACAGGAAGATACATCTTTGAGCAATTTTAGATATGTTGAGAGTGTGCATAGAAATAGATCCAGACTAGCAAGGAATCCTTTTCTTCTTGTAATCATGTATCTATTTCCTTATTTTCAGGATAGAACTGCCTTGCTGTTTCTTGGTTTTCCCGTGATTCTGTTGTGTCTTCGATCATGGCTGTGGAATGGTTGCTTTCCAGCATTGCCAGTTCAGCTATACCAGGTACCTTTTGATGCTTGTTCAAGACAGTTTAGAATGGTGTAACTTGTCCTATGTTTCATGCCATGCCAAATGATATGCTGACATTAGAACTTATGCCTTACAGGCTTGGTTGCTTTTCCTGTATACAACTTTAGCCTTGCGTGAGAACATACTGCGAGTAAATGGAAGTGATATCCGCCCTTGGTAAGGAACGTTGAGGCATTTAATCATGTTTAAAAATCTGTGGCCTGTGGCTTTTTATTATTTTTACATGTCACTGACAGTCTCCCGTCGTTCGGGGACAGAGATGATTTGAAGGGTTAATTGCTCTTACACATACTATGGAGAAAAAAAAAAATATTATGTTTTCTTGAACTATCTATCTAGTATCTACTGTCCAGTTATAACATGCATTTTGTTACTTTCTTTTGTGTGTTTTTGTCTGCTCTTATATGTCACTATCATGTAAGCACAACCATCACTTTTTTCTGCTTGGAACTTAGAGCTGTTGCTTTTCTTTTTGAGGTGGATACTCCATCACTATTGTGCTATGCTGATGGCTCTTGTAAGTCTCACATGGGAGATAAAGGGACGACCTGATTGTGCACGTAAGCAGGTGCCTAATTTAAATCTTTCCACTACATACTATACTTCTGTATATGAATGCATGTGTGTGACTTGTGTCTTCTTTTCGCAGAGAGGTGTGGAACTTTTTCTGTGTTGGGCCATAATGCAAGGCTTTGTAATGATGCTGCAGAATAGATATCAACGTCAAAGATTGTATACTAGGATTGCTTTGGGGAAGGTAACATATTCTGACAGTAATGCGAGGAAAATAGCTATTTCTTCATATCTGTATATATAGTGACTTCAGCCCTACTGTACTTGGGATTTCTTACCTAGAAATTCATGCTATTGATGAAACATTGAAGCGTACACTATTAGCATTGCCTATGCAATAATGCTGAAACTTTAGTTAAAGTAATATTTTGCTACTGGAACTTTCATGCACTGTCAGGCTAAAAGAATGGATGTCGTATGGGGAGAGGCTGCTGGTGTTGAAGGTCAATTGCTGCTCTTGTGTCCTCTCCTTTTTCTCTTGCAGGTATGGTTTATTCTCACCGTTGCATGGCCTCGAACATGTCAGCATGCAAATATGTAGTGAAACTTATAAATTATTATAAAATGAAGATTTTTTCCTCTCTGTTTTACTCATGGCATTAATATACCAAGATGACGATATTCCAATTATTGGTTTGTTTGTAGGACAGTACTAGGTCTTTTTTTTTTTAATTGATGGCATTTTAGCACTGTTGATTGGCTAATGATTGCATCATATAAAATGAAGTTATAAGCTGTTAGAAGTAATCCTTGTGTTTCTGGAATATTGTAGAATAATCAGGTAGAGTGTTTCCGGAGTCTAGTAGAGTGTGTTCCGGAAACTTGTGGAAGTGCTACTGTAGCGCCGACCTACTGTAGCTGCTGGCATGTTCTGGAAGCTTGTAGTAGTAGCAGCCAGCCAGCCCCCCCATGTATTATAAATAGCACCTAGTGTGCAATGTAATGAAGAGCCTCACTTGCAAGCTGCTGTCCAGCACCCCACCCATGGAACTAACATAAGCTTCTCGTAAATATAAGTATGATCAAGTAATATTTCTCCCTTTTATCTAGGGTTTTGAAGGTTATGTTGGGTTTTTACTTCTCCGGACAGCTACTACAGGCGTCATCCCTGAGTGGCAGGTCAGAAACTTTTTGCTGATGATACAGCCAAGAATTTGTGAAACTTTACCCATTTAACAATCTATGTGTTGTGTCACAGGTTGTGGTCTGTGGGATTTTGCTGATTGCAATGGCAATTGGTAACTTTGCAAACACAGTGGATACCTTGATGGCTAAGTCCAGATTCAAAGCAAAGATGAAGAAATCAAAGAGCAAACGCGATCTTGGCACATGTACCTCACCAAAAGGTTCACCACCTACTGATTCAGCAGCAAGAGCATGAAAAAGACGAGAAAAGCACCACCTTTGTAAATCATTAGTTTTTTTGGCCGCCAGCTACTCATCCTGACCATCTCTGTGAATGCTCACTCATGTAATGATCAAACAACTAGGTTCCCGATGGTCTCAGGTTGAGGGTGTTCAAGAATAAACTGTTGGCATTTGTTCATACTTTATTCAAAACATCGAATGGGATAGATGAATTTAGGACTGTAAGATTTAGCAAAATTTTCGTGGTATAGTTGTTGTGAGTTGTGACTAATGTCAGAATCAAATATGTGACTTTGTACACAAGATGTGACCTTGCTTAATCTTTCTGTTGTAAGGTGCTTACATTTTTTTTCCCCCGAGCAGTGTTTTCAATCAAGGAAGTATTTTTTTAGAAACGTCTGAAAATGCTATACTGGTTGAGCGCAGCGACGCAATGCTATAGCGGTGGAGTCCTTTAAATTGCGTAGGCAAAAACACGACGATGCGCCGCGGAGTGGATTGCCATGTCCTGCAGTGGGTCTGTTCCATACTTGACTGTCTGTCCGATTCATGATATACTGTAAATGTTTGATGTAAAGGAAAAGAAAGGACTAACAGATGTTATCTTCCAATTCCCTCGTGAATAAAATTATACTGATGAAACAAGCCCGCGGCCGCTCCTTGATCCCCCTCCCTCTTCCTCTCATTCTGAGCCCTGCACCAGAGCCGGACTCGAGCAGGAGCAGTCAGCAGAATTTGCTTAGCCGTAAGTTTGCCTGGGTTCCTCAAGAATGCCACAGCATTCCACTCGTCCTCGTCAAACACGGCAATACGGCATGGCTGAAGGTGGATGCCGGCGAGGATGGTGGCGGCAAACGGCGATGTCGACAATGCGCTGGGCCGCTGGCAAACGAACGGCGCGTGAACTGGCGGCCCAACTACTAAACGGGCCTTTGAAAGCTCTGGGAGTTTAAAACGCCGACCCAACAGGCCCAAGTTGTAACCGAACCGGATAGGCGCGCGCTGTTCTCTTCTGTGCTCCAGTTCAGTTTAGTACCACATCGACAGGCCACGCCAGGCGAGGCACCAAAACGTGTATAAACTTCGACCCTGTGCACCAATGCAACTCATACCTTTCTCGGCCTTTTGGCTAAGATCAAGTGTAGTATCTGTTCTTATCAGTTTAATATCTGATATGTGGGCCATGTGCCCACTTCGATATTAATCTTATTTTTTGTGGGGGAGGGTCCACCACAGTGGCTTGCCACTGGGGCCCTCAAGCGTCGCTCGGGCGTTGCACTACTGCCCTTGCCTGGCGCACCCCAACCAAATCAAACATAAAATATTTCGGAAATTATATGAATTCTGAATACCAAGGACTCTGTTTATGCCAAAATAGTCCCTCAAAATGCTCAGATATCCATAAACTGGCAAAATAGTCCCCTGAAATCTTTTGATTCATGCAGTTTATGCTCAAACCAGAATTTTTTGATTCATGCAAGTTACATTGTAAAGGTAATGACACAAAGCTGAGCTGGGCCATTTTGTGTTTCCAGCGAAAGAGCCAACTTAAACCAATATAATTCACTGAGCGCAGCTCGTTCCAGATTCCCAGCCCAAACCAAATCATATACATACCAAAAAGGAAAATTAGAAAAGACACGGACATCCATTGTCCTTCAAGTTCACAACCCAAATAATGGGCAAAACTTCAGTAAGCTTTTAATTTTTCATTTGCATTACCATGTAAAGCAAAACAAAATAGTTACTTCTCAAAAATATACACATGGCCAACAATGCTGAGAAAACTAAAGCCTGAAACTATCAGCTGATTCGCAACCTCGTGCTCAAACAGATTTACAACCTCATATGCTCTAAATAACTGAAAAGAATGGGGGATGATACATTACTCTACATCATTTCTTCATTTTTCATTCAGTTAACAAATCAATATTGCTCCGAACAAACATGACCGCCGAGTGGTATAGATGGCTAATTTAAAGTTCTGGGATGCCGGCCAAGCAACCGACCTTGTGCTGGAAGCAATGAGCACTGCCATTCAGCTTGGCCCTCTCCACGAAGAAGCTCCCCATCAACACCACATCCATTGTGGGTATTGCCAACCGGTCTAATCTTAACTTGCTTTACCTGCAATTGATGCAAAAACGAGATTGCGTTTTAGTCCAAATTGAAGTTATGAGATGTCTGGCAAGTGATTAAGGTTATGAATTATGAGATGTCCCGTCAACGGTGTTTTAGGAAAACACAATCTAGGAAGCTCAGGAATGTTAAGGAATTGGACCTAGTGATAAAAGTTACTGCAAGGAGTAACGTAAGGAAATATGAGGAACCCACAATACCTTGACGTATTCCACAAAAGGCAGCAAAAGATGCCAGCAGAGCTGATAGGCAATGAAGAAGCAAAACAGTCTGAGCCTACCACTTCCACGTACAAGAATCAAATCCAAATTCCCATCATCATGCTGAGCTTTTGGTGCAATAATTGGAGACAGTAACCCCTGGGCAGGTTTGGAAAAGTGATTGCATGAAAAAATGCCAAGAAACTCCCCTTTTCTGCTAACCCAATTATCTTGAATCACATCATCCTTGGGTACACCTCTCATAACCTTGCCACAATCAGAAAGCTCCTCATGACATTTATCAGTCAGTGGATTCAATTCAGGGTCTCTCCCTTGTGACGAAGGAAGATAGTCCACCTCAAATTTGTATTTAGGTAATGACAGAAACTTCAGAAAGCCAGCAACGACGTATCGGAAGGGGCCAAACTGCAGCCGGAACTTTTCTGACAGTTGAACAACTGGAAAAGAAAATAGATACATTTGAAACTACAAATTGACTAATAAACACAGTGTTTAAGACTAATAGACTATAGGTATGCACAAGACAAAATCAATGGTGGTGCTTGTATATGAGGTGCAAATAATTATTTTGTCTACTATTCTCCATAAGATTGACTAAAAAATGGTTGTTGGCTAGCCAAGCCTAACACAACCCCCTCCACTTTTCTCATCCAGGCTTGGGACCGGCAATGGCAGTGTTATTTTGTCTACTATTGGCTATTGCCCAATTAAATTTGCAGATTATTTAGTCCTATTTCAATATCTTTTCAAGAACATGTCCTATTTCAATTTCTCAAATTTCAATACTATAGATGAGGTCTGCTTGTAGAAGCATTTCAGATACTCAGATATGAAACCAGAATAAACCTTTCAGTAAAGCCTAATTAGTTAGCCAGACCATGACTAGAAGTTCCAATATCCACTTTTCTTATATTGTATTGGTTCAGAAGGCCATAGAATGCCCCTTCTATTCTTGTACTATGTAACTAAGCCACACGACACAAGATTGTCTAACTAAGTCATAACTGTAAGCAGTACTGTAGGTAAAACACACTGGAATAGTGTAAAAAACCACGTTTTCAGATCGGACCTAACAATCTGATCGCCAGAGCACCGATCAGGTCGATCAGGCGATTAGTCGGACGATCAGGGCGACTAATCGATGCCTGATCGGTCCGATCAGGTCCCCTGATCGTCCAGCCCCTGTAGGACCGATCAGGATCCTAGGGTATATATATACTGCATATATAATGGGAATTGAGTGATTCAAGTGCACAGATAGAAGAGAATTCGGTAGATCAGCATAGCAACAGAGTAGACAACACGGGAGAGAGAGAGAGCTAGAGCTCGACGGTTGCAGCTGCACGGAGAGGGAAGCGCCGGCGGTTGGCGGCTGGCTTGAGAGAGGGAAGGGCGGCGGCTGGCCTGAGAGAGGGAAGGGACGGCGGCCGACGACTGGCGACAGGGGGCGCGCGACGCCGTCTCCTCCATCTAGCTGGGCGGCGGCCGGCGGCTGTACAAAATGAGAAGACAGAGGAAGAGCATGTGTGGATTAGGGTTGGCTTTGCTCAGTTCTCACCATGAAATGGGCCAAAGTTTGCCGGCCCACTAAGTTGGACCGGGCCATCCTGCTGTTCTGATCGTCCTCGATCAGAAATCACGATTAATCGTGGTTAATCGACGATTGATCGGACGAGTTGATTTCTGATCGACCTAATCGGATCGTTGGCACTGATCGAGCAAGCCTGGGCGAGTTGGACGACTAATCGCGATTAATCGGACGAGTTGAAAACGTGGGTAAAAAATAATAGCAATATAACAAATGCATCACTTCAGAACCAGCTATGCAGAAGAATGAAACTTACCATCAGCTACAAAACCAAAGTAGGAAGCTGTCAAACCAAAATGAGTAAATCCAGCATGCATTCGTTTTACAGCAAACACATCTATTGGCGTGAAACCACCCTACAGAAGAATGATTTACATAGTTACATATTAATATGGGCAGTCAACTTCAGAATACGTCAAATTCCGAGGTGATGAATGAAAATAAGCTTCAAGGATTGGAGGACTTAGTATGTGGAATAGAATAATTTCATGCAAAAAAGGGGCAATTTGAACATAACATTAAAAAATTACCTTAGCTACTGCATTTGCAGCAGAAACAGGATCCCTGATGCCAAGAACAGTCCAAACTAATGAATTATCTGAACCAGCAGGTATTATCCCAATGGGCAGCTGAATTGCCTCTTTCAAATTTTCTCTACCAAGTAAACCATTCAAAACCTGTATTATAACATACATAAATTAAGTTATTGGCATGACGGATGTGTACATTTTTCTCAAGGCAGAACGAATCCAAGATCTCTGTTTTAGTATATGCACGGGGGTGCACTGGTATCAAACACCAGCCCGCAAGTGTCAATGGACATATGGTACAAACTATAAAGCATCAACCATCAACAGATAATGAACAGAGATAACAATGAGCTAAACATGCTAGCCCAGCAGTGAACAAGTCCACACTGAACCAATAACAAAAAATAGGCTTCCAGATCAGTTTTCCTTATACATATAAGAAATATATGAACAGAGCTGACCTCATTTACGATTCCATCGCCCCCGACACAAATAATGCCTGTAAACAATAATAATCAACCTTGATAGAATTGTAGTACTGGAATTGGCAAACACAGTAACATAAATGATTTTACCATCAGGGCAATCGCTGAGGTCAACAGTAGATGCAATAGCCTTTGCATGACCAGCATAAGCTGTTTCAATGACTTTCATTGTGAAGCCTGAAAGCTGCATCAGATCAAAATTCAAAAGAAAAAATATATAAATAAAAGAATGAAGATTCTACACAGGTCCATATGTGATCTGTTGTCCCTTGTCTTGAGCATGGTATGTATTTTACAAAACTAAGTAAGAAAAAATATGTTTCTCATTACATAAGATGGAAATTAAGATGAAAAACGTTACACAATAAACAAGCTAATGGAACGGTTTTGACTGAAAATTCATGAAAATCTTACCTTCAGTGTTGGTTGCACTTTCTTGTAGAAAACATCCCGAGAGCTACGGAATCCAGAATTAGGGTTCAAGATAACAAGCACCTTACGGGTGGTTCCTTGTCTAGTATTCAATTGGTCTTGCAAAAGATTGACAGCTAACAAGTTTGGAACCTCCTCTCTGCAGGACGTACTTAGGTCTGATGAACATTGTGGTACAATCTTCCTCTGGGTTAAAAAGGTAGTGTTCCACTGAGTAGTTTTCCTCAGTTTGCGAGGCAAAAACGTCTGGCCTACTTGCAATCTTTGCAAATTAGTGATCGGAGAACACTGATAGTAGTTTCTTGACCGACAGGGATTGCAGGTAAAGCATCCATTTACAGCACTAGAAGACACCTGCAGTGATGATTACAGAATATCAAAAGATCAGGGATAATCACATAGTTTAAAACTATATTAAATTATTAATTAATATAAGGTCAGAACACTGATGAGTGTCGAGCAGAGCTACAATAGAAAGCATTCATGGGCACATGCCTATACAGGTATTACACTATGCAGTGTTAAGATGTCTGATAACTCACATTGTAATGTGTAATACAGATATTTGCATAAAACCTCAAATTTAACTATTTAAGAAGCAGGTACCTTATATTAATATTATTTACGGTTAACGTTAAGCTTCGTAATGGTGGGAAAATTCCCATTCCACAGTGAGGAAATTAGTAATCGCACAAGCAGCATATTCATACAGTAGAATTGAGATACTCCTCCCATTCCTCTCAAGCTCCGGATGTGAAGAATTGCCCTTCCGCTAACTCAAATTCTACTCGCGTCAACAAAACATCATAAAAGAAACGACGGAAACGAGAATGTCAAGATGAAAAAAACAATCACCGGGGAACGGACAAGGCTTCTCGAGCTCATGATCAATCTTGGCGCGACGTGTCGGCGCGCGGCGACCCCGCGAGATCCAACGGTGGCCCTACCCGGGCCAGCCCTGCCCCTTCGCTGCCTCCTCCTGTACTCGCCGCAGGGAAGCCCGTGCGTGGAGTGCGCAGCGAGAGCAGCGGCGGAGCCCCCCCGGCGGCGAGCGTCGGAGACGGAGATTGGGAGGTAGGTGTGGGGGAAGAAGCGTGGCGCCTCAGGCAGCCTCTCTCAAGCCCCTTTTCTTTTGTATTTCTCTGCGCGTGGAAATTGCAATTTTTGACATTTTGTTGTGGCCGTTCGATCTGCCGATCACGATTAGCAGCCGTTGGATTGGGGAATCTTGCAGGCGTGGGCATTATTATTCCTCTATGATCATGGTCATGGAACGGTTGGCTCGTTTTGCATTTATTTTTATTCTTTTGAAATGAAATGTCATTTTGCATTTATTACATATTCAGGATGCTGGTAATGTTTTTCTGTGTCGTTAAATGATTGCATTTATTATTAAATAAACACGTATACGTGATCTCATGCATGACATGTAATCATAACACGACCTATGAGACCATATATACAATGAATAGTAGTTTTAGTTATTTCAGAGGAATGCCATACTTTTTTTTATTTACGAATAAAAAAAAATTATTTATGAGTTGCATGGCAATTACAACTCGTATAATGGTGTGAAAGCCGTCTCATATTTCTAAATTTTAACACATGAGGTGATTGTCTCGCGAAACAACTACTTTTTTCTCTCATCTTTATTTTTCTCTTCTATGCCATCAAAAATCCTACATGCCAACACATTAGACGGGCTATGAGACTACCTACATATAGCATTATACCTGCCAAACTTTATATATTATTTTCTCACATGAAGCAGAAAAACATTCTAAACACATTGCATGATCTTATGCCTTCAGTTAATGTTACAGATGTTCTTATAGTTGAGCCTATCTACTCTTTGTCGACTCCTCTCAGGTTGTCGAGCTCTGAGGATATGGGCTTCGAGATTGTGGCTACTACGTTTTTGGAAGCAAAATATTCTTCTTCTATGATCATGAGACACTTGGCTCATTTTGTTATACACATGTACACATTTATTTCAAGGAGATAGTAACTTTTTTTGGTAAAGTTTATACCGTCTTATTTAGATACACCTTTAGAGCAGGTACAAAGGTGTTGTCTCATAGGTGGTCTCATAATCATAAGACGATTTATGAGACCATATATACAATAGATGGTTGTTTTAGTTGTCTCAAGAAAGTACTATATTTCCTTTATTTGTGGATGAAAAAAGAATATTTATGAGTCGCATGGCAATTACAACTCCTACAATAGTGTGAAAGCCGTCTCATATACCTAAATTTTAGCGCATGAGGTGGTTGACTCGCGAAACAACCGCTTCTTTTTCTCACCACACTCTCTCTCTTCCATTCACCAAAAATACTATATAATAACGTATGAGACGGGCTACGAGACTGCCTACGTGTAACATTGGACCTGCCATTATAAAAGTCAATGGTTTGCCTTAATGTTATGATTAGATTTTATTTTATCACCTGGTGTAGAAAGACAGTCTATACACTCAACATGATATTATGCCTTCCGTTAAATTTACGTGTTAGACTTTTTATCAACTTCATTCGCTTGTCGAGCTCAGAGAACACGGCGACTATGGTTAACTTTTATGAAAACAATCCTTTAAATGAAATATTAAAAGATAAATATTGTAAAATTTTAGATCCAACCTCATGCTTTGTTTGATTGTTTCATACATTTTGTGAAGGAAGTCTCACCTTTTCCAAAAAAAGAAGAAAGGAACTCAATCGTTCCTCCATTCCAAACAGCAGGTGTAGAAAAAATTCCATAGAAATGAATTCCATTGAAATTCCTTTGATCAAACATTCCCTAATGCTCAGGCAACAGGAACGTTTAGGCGCGCTATACACTCCATCCGGTTGTTGATAAGAAGAAAAAACTTTACCAAAATCATGAAATAGGAACCGGAGGCAATCCTTATTACAAGTCAAGTTCTACAGGTGCTATCAAAGTATAGGAATTTTCCATCTCAAAAAAAAGTATAGTAATTTTCGTGACAATAAAGAAGGAAAGATATAAAAACGTATCATCCCAATCATACCGCGCCGAGTAGTCGTCGTCACATTATCAGTGCCTGCATACGTTTGTTTATCCCAGGCAGATACGGCTACGCAAACCTTTTCCTTCCTTCTTTCCTTCCCCGGCGGAGCACACAAAAAAGACACAAGAAAACCTCTCGAAGACGGCACGAACCTAACAAAGAATCCCCACGCAATCCAGGCCTCATCAGATCCTCTCCTCCCCTTCCCGAGGCGCGCTCGCTGGGCTCCCTAGCTGCAGAACCTCCTCCGGCTGTTGCCTTGCCCCGGTCCGGGAGAGAGCTAAGTCGTCGGGATCCACATACGAGGTGAGCTTGCAGCTCCTCCTGTTCTAATGCTTTCCTTGGTATGGTCCTCCCTGTTGCTCCGGATAGCTTGTCCTCTGTCAAGCTGCTGCTTGTTGGTTCGAGTTCGGTGTGCTAAGAACCGTAGTTTGTAGGCTTCAGGCAGCTCCTTTCAATGCAAGGACATGGTCCAAAGGTGAATCTCGCAGTCGGATTCAAGGAGCTAATTGTGTTATGAGTTTGATCCTGGGCGATTTCTTGCGAATGGAATAGTTGGGCTTAGATTCTTAGCAAAGTGCTAGTAGAAAAAGAATTAATTTTGCTAGTCATTCCTAGCTGTTGAGTAAGTTCAGGTGCTGAGCTGATTTTATACTTTTTTCCCATCAGCATGCCTCTTTGCCCTCAGTGTTTCCACTTCTATTGGTTGGAAAGATTTGTGTTAATATGGAAGAGTTGAATTAGAGACATTTATAACTGCTTAGGGGCTTAAAGGTGGGAAGTATTACAAGTTGCAGAGTTTTTTTATCCCACGGTTCGGTTTGATTACCCCTTTTAGCTTGTTGTCACTGTGCCTCCCGAGTTATATTGATCCTATCTAATGTGTAAAGAGTGCCGCACTTCTGAACTTTTCGAGTGCTCTCACGGCACAACAATTGTGGAAGATGACACATATTTCTTGTTTATTCTGGCACCTTATTGACTTTGTAACCGTCGCATCCAAGAGCTTAAGATTTCGAGGATTTGCGCCTACGGACAATATACTTCGTTAGGTCTGTTGCAAAGACACCAAACCAGACAATTCTTGTAGTTCCGCGGCCAGTTCAGGATTTTGGGGATGTACATTACAAATTTTACCCTTCATTTTCTTGTGTGGTAATAAATGGTTACATTCAAAGTTTAGACATTGATCATTCTTCATTTGAGAAATCCTATTAAAGTTTCCTAGGTGGGGTGCTTTTGTTGGGAATAGCAAACGTGTGCATTGCCCTGCTTACATGTGGACTCTACTTTTTAACATTGCTTGCTAATCTCAGTATTTCCTTCAGATGACTTGTTCCAATGAGGCTGAGCACCAATGGATAGAGAATGTAAAGTTAGGAGGAGCAGTTCCTTGTCTGGAGCCTGAAAACTGTCCTAATGGCTGGGCTGTTCCTCCCGGTGACTCATTTATGGTTAGAGGTCCAGAATATCTTACAAATAAGCTAAAGATACCTGGTGGGGAGTACCTTCTAAAACCTCTTGGAGTTGATTGGATCAGAGGCCAAACAAAAGTATGTGAGATCCTCAACGACAAGAGCCACCGAGTTAGGAAAGCCATCGATGAGGAAGTTTCTCGTGGCAATCAGCCTTTTGTTTGGGCTTTCAACTTGCAACTGCCGACTACAGTGCGATATTCTACTTTGTATCGCTGGAACCTACACCCGAAGGCTCGCTTATGGATCAATTCTTGAAAGGGGATGATGCTTTTCGGAAGTCCAGGCTTAAGTTAATAGCAAACATAGTTAAGGGACCGTGGATTGTTCGAACAGCTGTGGGTGAGCAAGCCATCTGTATACTGGGTAGAGCTCTCTCATGCAAGTACATTCAAGGCTCGAACTTTATTGAAGTTGATGTTGATATTGGGTCATCAATAGTTGCAAATGCAATTGTTCATTTGGCATTTGGTTATATCACAACGCTAACTGTAGATTTAGCCTTCCTTATTGAGAGTCAAACTGAACCGGAGCTCCCTGAGAGACTGCTTGGAGCTGTAAGGTTCTCTGAGTTAAATCCTGGTTCAGCTGGTTTGTACCTAAAGCCATCTGAAGCGCATCAGGAAAGCAGTCAGGTTCCGCCTACTGGATTTTGGCACGGGTTCTCTCAACTGCTACACAACCCAGGCAACCCAAGGGAGGCATCCCCTAGTTCACAGCATACTAATGGGAATTTGCAGACAGAAGAGACGAATGGGAATAAATGGTAAGTTCTTAGCCAATGTCCTGTAAATTGTATTTCATTTGAATGTTGCCTTGATAGATAAATGAAGTATCTCTAGTGCACTTGTTTTCGGAGAACAAATATAAACTGTGCTATGATGTTGGAACAGTGTGAACAGTTTGAGATCCATTGGTAAGTTATAGCTGGCCTCATGAGTCATGAACAGTCGAGCATATTTTTTTCTTTTCAAATTTTCAATATTATCTTTGAGGCTGCTGCCCAATCAGTTGGCTGCACCATTATTGTTGGTACCATTCCGTCACATTGTGGAACCTTTTTACAATTGATTTGCATGTTTGGTGAAACTTTATCATGTGAAATAATGGTATACTCTGCCTCCCTCTTGCAGATACTCTTGAACCCCAATCTATAAGAGATTGGAGTCATATCTTCATTGATTGGGGCTTAATATATCAGTTCATCAGTGCTTCACAACTCACTTGTAGGATGATCAGTAGTATCAGATAGTACTGGGGCCTTGTTTGTTCGCCCCCCACATCAGTTGTAAAAGTTTCTACACTCTGGACACAGGCAAACTGCATCACCCTGTACATACAATGAATGCATATTTACGTTTTACCCTCTTCTGAAGAATGTTATATGGATTGGAACAGTTTCGTTCTAAGATCCTTTGTACAGTAGATCGTATCCTCTGCTGATAGTGAGAGCAAGAAAAGCATTTGATAATGAAGTGTGATGAAAGTACATCAAAATGATACGACATCATGGATGGGTATGGTTACTTATGATTCGATGGTGTTTTATCCTGTCTGCTGTCCAACTCCTTGTTGTTTGCTTGGCCGACAATGATGCAAATGGACTGGATCCTTTGAGCCACGGCATGCAAACAGATTTGGACATCTGTTCCAAGCCTGGAAATTTCCAGGCCTAAACAGATTGGATCTTTGTACAGCGTATGAATGAAAAACAGATGCCCAAAAAAAAAAAGAAAAACAGCAAAGTTAAATGAAATAGAACACCCGATAATTCGGTAGAGCGTGTGAATTTTTCGGCAGAATAATCAAATCGAACAAAATTGAACCAGTAGTTGGTTTCAGAGCTAGCTCCCTGGCATATGGTTTCAGAGGACCAATAGTTGGTTCTTGTCTTCACCTCCGTCCTTGCCAATTCGCCATCGCCGTCGGGTTTCTTCTTCGGTCCCCTCCCCTCTACCCGGGACGACGCCCAATTCCCTCCTCGCAGGAGAGAGAAGAGAGAGAGAGCTGTAGAGAGGAGCCCCCGAATCCAAACCCGAATTGGTTTTCTTCTCTGCGGGCGGCGACGAATCTGAGACCTCCTCGCCAGGCGTTGGCGGCGGCGAGTCCGTGATGGTCGCCCGCCGCTCTCCGCGGCGGACGCTGACATGCAAAACTCCTCCTCCTCCTCAGCCGCCGCGTCTCCGCTGCCCCTCTCCCCGGCCGACGGCTTCCTCTGCGGTAACCATCGCTCCCGACCTGTTGCTTGTTTCTTTGGGGAATTCCGTCGAGCACCTTGCTGACCCGCCTGATTTTATTGTTTCTTGGGGCCTGGGTTGCGCAGTGAAGGACGGCGTGGACGGGATGATCAAGTACGTCGCCAACGAGCCCTCCGTCGGGCTCTACTTCGTCCAGCAGCACGCCCGGGCCTCCATGCCCATCCTCCTCGACGTCAAGGTCTGCCGCTCTCCTCAAAATTTATCCCCGTTACAGTACTAAAGACGATGACTTTGTTATTGTTGCGTTGTGCATTGGCCCAACGATTCATGTTGTAAATCACGTGCGGATCCAGCTTTGGGTGTTGCATATTGTCCTAAGCCATGTATCAAATCAAATATTTGGGCAATATTTAGAGTAGAAAGGATTGTGTTTTGATGTGTTTGCTGCATTGCTTGGTCTGTGTCTGCCTATTTAGTGGTTTTTTTTTTTCAGTTTCTGTCATAATGGAACTGAGCTGATTTATATCCCTCCTGACGACCTTATCATGCCACTCAATTTTTCTCTAGTCTAGCGCATTATAATCGAATTCCTTGCTGTCAGCAATCAATTGAATCCTGTAGTTTGGATGTAGTCAAACTTGAATATCGTGCTTGATAAGTAATTAGATTTCTTGCTGACATAGGGTACAGTTTGTTCAATTTTAGTGTTTTAATTGGCTTAATCCCCAACATGATGCCATTTCTTTAGTGTAAGGCGTGTTCTCATCTCAGGTAAGTAACTATCGTATAATGATATGATCTGTTCTTGGCAGTGGTACTACAAAGTTGAGTGTTTTTTTTGTTCGGTGCTCTAATACAAACTTTGTTTCTGTCATTAGGATAAGCTTGTGGAAAAGACTCATGAGGTGACACTGCATACTGAAGACATGGAGGATTCTATTTGCGCTGTGAGATCCATGGCTGAGTTTGGACTTCCTCTTGCTGATGATATGATCAAGGACATAAATATATCGTTGCAAATAATGTCAAAGGCGCAACCAAAGAGAGGGTACATCCATACTAATCTTGACAACTTTCTTTCTCCATTTTCATTGTCTATAAAAATCATACAGTTCTCTTTTGCCTCATATAATGGTTGAGTCCCTAGCATCCTCAGTTTACAGACAGTCCACCTTGACATTTGATAAACGTAGCTTGGAGTTGATTAAACTCCACTCTAGCTTTACTTGAGCATTTGAGTTTCCAGGAAGTTTGAAACTCAAATATCACTTCATGGCACTAAGAAAAACCACTGAATACTTTATCGCGTCATATTATTTATGTCCTTAACATCACCATCTATAGTTGGTTTTATGGAGAAAGTATATGCATTCAGGTTGATCCAGAACCCCAGTTGGGGGTTCCAATCTGGCAAAAGCTCAGGAACATGGGATGATTTAGGCACAGCCAATGGAGGAAGCAGCCGGAACTACCTTTCTTCCATGTTGAACACTGCCAAGCAAAAAGCATCTAGTCTCAGGTGGCCACAGCCTGATTTCACAATGAAGGATGGCAGTAGTGTGAATTCAGCAGCATCTGCTGCCTCAGAATCATCACAAGCTGGTGGACAAGGTGCATCATCGCCAGATACAGAAAGGGATGAGCTCCCTGTTTCAAGCCAGTTGTCAGATGGCACAGCTGCTACGAACCGGAGCATGCCTGCTGCTGATATCCCCGAAACTGTGGACAGTGTGGAGACTTACAATAAGTTCAAAGAAGAACAGGAACTCAAACTGCAGGAGTGGCTGAGACAGTTTGAAGAAACTAAAGAAGATAATAAAGACTGAGAGTGTTATAACTACTTCGCTCTGTGCCTCTGCTCGAGCATAACACAACATCTGCTATATATTTATATGACTTGTATGTCCAACTCAAAAACAGAACGTGGTGTTCATGAAGATTAAGTGTGTTCATGAAGCAGGGCTTGATGGGTGCGGATGTGTCAGAATGCGGAAATACTGTAATTTGTGAGATTTTTTCAGCTACTGCTCTATTGATTAATATAAGTGAGAGTGTACCCTGGAACAATGTGAACAATATAGCATTTTTTCTTACACCTATACTTGGGAATCCGACACCCTCTGTGTCGCTTCAGGTCCTCATGGCAAAGCTGAATTCACTTGCTGCGAAGGGAATCGAATTCTCTGAGACATTTGCGAGATCTAACTTTAAGCTGGAGTAATGTATTAAGAAGTCTTTACACACTGCACACTGCCTTTCATGTTGTTGTGACTTGTGATTCATCTACTTTGTGCTATATTTGTTGATTGTGAGCCACGAGGAAACTGGATCCAACAAAGGGACAATTTACTTTGAGAAGAAAGAAAAAAACAGTATCCATCCGAATTGGAAAAGGTTGTTTGCAGATGAGGTCCTCAGGCCTTATGAACCAGAACCACTAGATTGAACCCCATGGCAGCAATCCATCCTCACTCCCTAGTCCCTACCCTAGCGATCCACCCCCTTCGTTTCTGCCAATTTGGTTCCTCCTTCCCTATCTGATATTGGGATCAATGACTTGCTATACAAGGTGGAGAAAGGGGAGAGTATTGATAATGCATTGTGTCGTGGAGAAAGGGGAGAGTATTGATAATGCATTGTGTTGTTGCTGGTAGATAATATTTGGGGTTGTTTGTCTAAGATTCTTTCCGTCCATGGTTTGTTTTAAAAAATGTTCAATAAGGTGCTACTTGGACGGAAATGAATTTTGGTTGATTAGTAAGACTCATTAAATAGAGTGTACGTTGTGTCATCATTTTAGTTTGTGACTTGCATTTACTATTTGAATTTTTAGAAAACAATGCAATATATGAGCTTATGTGTCACATTTGGAACAACGAAATAGAATAATCCATTGAGAGTAGTGTAATGCAATACGATAGCAGCATCTGGAGACATCCAAATTAATTTGTGATGTTAAGAGGGTACATCAGCTAGCTATGTGCATCTAGGCAATGTTGATTACTATATATGAAATAATACTCGGAGGGCACAAGTGAGTAAGTGACACTGTGACAAAGGTGGGCACGGGCTAGCGGTGTCTGAGCAACGCTAATTATGTCGATGACGGAGGGCTTCCCTGTCTCCTCGCCATGTCTCTCGATCAGTGTCTCCATCCACGTCGAAAGCAATCCCTTTCCCTTTCCTGACAGCAGGAGCCGACCCCATAGATACTCTTCCTCTTCGTCCAGCGATGTGGAGCTTAACGGAGGGGGGAGTGCAAATTAAGAGATGTTTCTGCGCCGCCCGCCTGGCCTTGAGCGCGGCTGCGTCGCCTGCAGCGCAAAGCGCGGACTTGCAGTGCTCGGCATCACGAATGGTTGTTGCTACAATTGGGTAGACGAGATCCCTGAAGGCCTTCGCTTTCCGGTTCACATCGCCATTACCAGCGAACCTGAATTTGTCACATGTCTGATGCTCAATTCAATGATCCTCGGCACCGGAATCAAGCACTCCACATCACTGGATGGAGACACAGTTCGAGACATTAGGGCGTGTACAGTGGGGTGACGTCAGCTGTCTGGGAGACATGCTATTTAGAATTTTGGTTGATGTGGACGAGAGGGAAAGAGAAGAGAGAAGAAAGCCGTCTAGTAATCACCATATGGCTCATTGCTGTCTAATAGACAGCCCCAGCCGTCTAAACCATTGTATACAAATTTTTTGCTGTCTGTAGAGTTGTATTTAGTTCTTTCAGACGACCTTTAATAAACGATGCATTGTAACAATTAATTTTGTGTTGTCTAGAACAAGTTTTTCAGACAGCTGCTGTCTATATCATTGAACATGCCCTTACGAGGAGCCACGGAGGCCGCGCCCGATG
Organism: Eragrostis nindensis; assembly: GCA_012490785.1. Taxonomy (NCBI): domain Eukaryota; kingdom Viridiplantae; phylum Streptophyta; class Magnoliopsida; order Poales; family Poaceae; genus Eragrostis; species Eragrostis nindensis. The sequence goes on from JAAXCT010001832.1 coordinate 67,842, forward strand.
GCAAGGGGCTACCTGCATGTCTGGCAGTGAGTATTGATTTTTTCGACTGCCGTAGCAACGCATGAGCATGGCACACTTGAAATGCTCTGACGGTCCGCACACATGCATGCCACACGCGCTACAGATACATGCATGGTGCCGGGCGAATAGACGAGCAAGTCTAACAAATTTGTTTATAATAACGCTATCGAAGGGAGAGAACAACAATAAAAGTAGACAAGAGGCGAGACACAATGTAGGGTGAAGCCTTCTCTTTATTATTCTGAATAAACTTGTATCTACAATGCTTGGGTGCTCCACTATTTATACTCGGAGTTGAGGTCCTCCTTTCCTACTAGGAGAGGAACTCTTTGGTAAATTGCCCACATATAGAGTAGGACTAGGATAGGTTCTCCTGGAACTTTCTTTCCTTCTCCAATAAGTATTATTATTATAACACTCCCCCTTGGGCATTTTACGACGACACACATGTCTTATTAAAAACTCCTTCATAAAAACCTAGTGGAAAAAATAGAGAAAAGAGTACATTGTACCGTAGCTCTTAATTGCACACATTGCCTCGTTAAAAACCTCTTTTTTTGAGAAACCTTCAGGTAAAAACTCAAATGAGGGAAAAAGAGTACAATGCTATATTCTTCTAGAATTTACTATATTGTCTTCTTGACTATAGTGTTAGGGATTATGTGCTCAAGGAAGTTCTCCCTCTGATTTGCAGACATCTTTTAAGCCTTTCATACCTTTATATATGATTCACCAAATCTCTTCATTCTGATGCATTTCATGCATAAGGAGAATTTTGGTGTAAGGTGTTCCATGATCTTTGACTTAGTATGTCCCTTTTGTATTTGTGCAATACAAGCTGTATTATCTTCAAGATAATCTTTGGGGTTTCATTCTCAAATGATCTGTATCTGTAGTCTCTCAAAGTTCAAGACAAGATTATGATCATGTTATTCCTTCTCATCCAAGTACATTCTTGGGATGCCACATGCTGCGCGACAATTCGCAAATGGTCTATATTTTAGAATATAGTATATCATGCTTCAAGCCATGATTTTCATCATTGCAAATCTGTAATGTTCATCCTTCAGGATCGATCAGAACAATTCTTCAATCAATCTTGATTCTCTATGGGGGATAATAACCATTAATATTACCTTTCGTGGTAATGTAGGAAATCATCATTCTTGTGCTAGCTTGTACTTTCTGAGTACATATACCTTTCAGGTATGATGATTTCCATATAATCGGGTCTATACTCTCTTCTGGGATAGATGGTATTATTCAAGATTCGATTGGTAAGTCATTTCATGACTCCTTCCTTCAAGGATATTCTCCAAAAATGATTCTCTCCGTGAGATTCATTCTCTCTTGCAAGAGGCTCTTGTGAGAGGCTTATGTCATTCTCCAAGAATACATTATATGTTGCGATAATTCTATTCGGGAATTATTCATTGTCCTTCAAGAATCTTGTCATTTGGATTTCCAGAATCCTGTGACTAACTGCATATTTATATTTCGCCAGAGATGCAGCAGAACTTCATTCGTATTATGAGAATATCAGTCTTTCAGAGACTTATGAACCATATACTTTCACCATTACGGTTCATACCCTCAATTGCATTCTTAATTGACCCGATTGTAATGCATACATGCGTCTGTGCCATGGACTTTGTTGCCGGATCCGGGTCCTCTACTTTCATGAGAGAAACAATTGCAATTCGTGAGGAGATGTTGTACAACTTTTCTTCTATTCTCATATTCATCGATTGTTCTGCATTCCCAACACTTCTGTGTGCACAATGGTTGGGTTCTCATCTTCACGATGATCACTCTTATGATCTTCTTAATCCTTCTTCATGAGGTGCTATTCAAGAGTGGGAGGAGTTTTTCATAATTATTGCAATGACAAGTGTCCGTTGATTTAGAGTCCAAAGGCGTCCCAATAGATTTTAGATCAACGACAAACAAGTCGACCGGCGATATAAGCACAAGCGTCCCTATGTATATCACACGCGGTATTCGGTTTACTTCATGTAAACTTAACTTCTGGTTACTCCTCTCTTCAAGATTATTCTGGCATTACGCTTCATGCGCATATTCAGTGCGTGATTCCATTCCTGCTTCAAGCTTCCAAGGAATGATAATGTAAGGCATTCTTTCTGGGTCCATTCTCCCCCTAATGCCAACATTATAGCATACAATCTCTAGTGATATCCCCTATCATAGGCATTCAATTGACATAACGTCCAGGTTATATCACCAAACTTCAAGTGGGAGCCCATTCATGTATGCAAAATATTTACGCACTTATATGCAGTGAGCTAGACATGCTCGGCATTCTGAATTGAGACTTTCTATCATGTCAAAATGACAATGATAATTTCTAGCTTCTTTTTCATTGCAACAAAAAAGGATTTAATTGCATAAATCATAAACTCCAAATAAAACACTTCAAGGTCAAATAAACACTTCAAGGTAAAAGAAACAACAAGTTTCATAATGTTAAAACATGCAAGGAATTTTATTCTTCTAGAATATTTGATTGCCAACATTTTCAATGTTTAATCCAATCATCCAGGACTAGATCATGTCTGTTAGATTTTCTAATATATCCACATATTTCCTATGCCATCATCAATCAAAACTCTCCCCCTTATCACACCATCACTAAACTTCAAGTTCATTGGATGCTTCTTGCATTCGCTACGACACAATGCATGTATCATAGGCTGCAATTATACTACTAGTATAACAATAATTAGTGTGAAAACTCACATATGTACCATTCATGTACACAATATTCTCCGAAATCATGTGAGTAGGGTAGATTGTGATAAAAATACTTGCATTGGTTCATGTGCTTCTAATTTCCATTCTACCTGCTTGGTAGTAATGCACAAAGAACTTATATGTGGCTTCATAGTGGACAAATATCATTGCAGATGATTAATACTAACAGACTTGGTAAATCATTATGTTCAGCATATAATCCATATATTCCAAGCGAAATTTAACAAGTATACTTCTGGTATTAAAACAAAGGCAAGAAAAATCAAGCCAAATCCAAGCTACATATAGACTGCAAGCTATATCGTAGATAAAGAACAAATTCAATTTGCAACCGAGAATATTATTTGCATGCTTCAGGCTTAAGCTTCAAGCTAATATCTCTTCAGGATAAAATAAATGCTCACTCTTCTAAAAGTTTGCATGATCCATCTAATTCTTTCAAGAATTATAAACTTAATGCACCTCTATATAACAACTACTACTTGGTAGTTTATTTTAAATTTGGAAGACTATGCCGAGTCCCCATACACATATTTAATTCATCACTAAAATGATCATCCTCATCCAGGAGGTTATCATCGGGAGCTATATTTTCAGAATTCTCGCTCAAGCCTTCAAGGTTTTAGTGATGATATCTATGAAACTACAATCAATCTTCTATGATTGTATTGTCTCTTCTTCATGAGAGCTATAGTAAACAGATTTTATCTTCAAGATTTTTGTCCAATAATCCTGTTATACTAGCTGCAAGCTTCCTAGTATATGCATTCTCAAATTCTTCTATGAATTTGACAAATGTTGTGCCAATGACCAAGTATTCTGTACTTAAGACAATGGTAATAGTCTGGATTAACTTATGTTGCTAAATAATTCACTTTCGGTTTCTACGTGATCCCAGAAGTTTATGCATTAAACAGCAACATAATTCCTAAAGTGTAATGATATGAAACTTCAAGTCATCTCAAATACACTGACATTCATGTGCCAATATATGGGTTATCTTCTTGATTTACTCATTCGGTGAGTCCCAAAATATTTTAGGATTATCCAATTCAATTTACTTTATACCAAAATATTGCACAACTACTAATTGTTCTGCAAAAGTAGCATGCAATTCACTCTTCTTGGGTTGCATAATTCTTCAAGAAATATCTCACTTCTAGGAACAATTTTGGTATTTTTAGTGACCAGACTGGATAGTAACCATGCAGGGTTTAATAACCATTCTAGGTTAATCAGGATTTTTATTCTACTAGAAAAAGGAACAAATGATTCAAAATACATGTGCATTTAAGTTTACTACATGTAAACAATTAAATGGGTGCAAAAGTAATGGATACAATTCTCGGAGGCATTGTAGCAATAAGGTAAAAGAAAAACCAAAGCTTGACACATAGACTTCAAGCTATTATGTATTAAAAACGAGGTCTCTACTAAAGATTACATTAATCCACTTAAATCAATTCAGGAATCAAGACTAATTGCATTACTACTTCTACAATTACCATCTACTAGATCGGTATTTTGGACTATTTCGAGTCCCCATGCACGGCTTCTAATTCATCACCAAGAAGATTATCCTCATTCATGAGGTTATCATCCAAAGCTCAATTTTCAAAATTGCAGCTTGATCCTTCAAGGTTCTTGGTCTCATATTGTGACGTACCTTCCATCTACAAGATGTTTTCATTCTTCTCTTCAATGGTTTGTGAAGACTCCTTCAACTTCAAGCTACATGCTTTTAATGAGGTTGACTTCCTTCTAGGAATTCTTCTTCTTACCCTGAAGTTCTTGGTACAATTCGATAAGGTGCTTGGGTGTTTTTCTACACCTATAACAATCTTGATCTTGTTTACCGTATGCTTCCTCTTTAGGCTGCTAAACCTTAGCATTCTTATTCTTCTTGAATTGTCAGGCTTTACCTTTACCTTTCTCAGGTGCCTTCCATTGGCCCTTCCCCTTATCATTCTCCGTGAATAATGTAGCATTCGGTGCTATTTAGCCAGTGTAACAAGACGTATGATCCTACAAGATCGTCTCATTCTCCCGCTGATCATACTTCAAGTCATTACTCAGGGTTACTGGCTACTCACATAAGCGAGCTTGGGGTGTTAGGTAGAGAGTTTTATGTATGAGCTTGTTTTTACCAAGTTCAACGTCACAAATCTTCATGTGAGTGACGATCTCATACTATACGGTATTATAACCCACAAATGTCTTGTAATGTTGAGACGTAGGTGCTGCCATTCACGCTCAACTATTTAAGAAAGATTTCATCTTCTCAAAGTGCTCATTCAGAGAGCCCCACAAGACCTTTAGACTATTTTCATTCATTATTCATTCTGCAGGAAAATGCTTAAGTGATGACTCAGGAAATCCAGTGCCTGAGATTTATCCACTTCAGTTGGATCAATATCCTCATTCTTGAGTTTAATCATCTTCAAGAGATTTTTAACACTCAAGAGGATTTCATCATCATGTGATCAAGATAAATAGTTAAAACCATTCAAGATAAGCACATCGAATTCATGTTTCACAAATTGAGATATCTACAAGATATTCATATGAAAGTGCATAGGTTTACTTCTAGTAAACAATTTGTAGAATGCAAAGAGTAGCGGATCAAAAACTCGAAGAAAAGACCTAAAACCATGTTTCTATGATTAAAGGCACATTTTAATCATGTTTTAATTCATTATACATGATATGCATGATTTCAGATCAAGAACACAGTAATTATGCACAAACAGGAGGTTCAAACAGCAAAAACAGCAAGTTATTATGCTTCTGACATAAAATTTCCTAAAACCCAAGGTGTTATCTACAAAATAACAGTGTTCAGCCCTTTTCTAGAGACTACAGGGTCTATATTGCAAAAAATCTGGGTCAAATCATAAATTCAGAACAATTTGGACCTATTTGCAAAAAAAAGGACTGCGGGTTCTATTCTGGAAAAATTCAGGGGCTTTTCTGCAAAATTCATAGCCTAGCCGCAATTTCTTCTAATTTCAGGGGGTTTTCAGCAAAATTTCCGATCTTTCTATTTTCCTCGCGATTTTCTTTTGTTTTTCAGAAACAGGCCGGCCTCATGCGCCGGCGCACCGGCCTGCTAGGCCCATGAAGGCCCGTTCCGGCCTACCAAGCCGGTATAAGAGGGAGGAGGATTAGGGTTTCCAAACCCTATCCTCACTCGCCTCCCTCTCTCCCTCACTTTCCTCCTCCTCTCCCGGTGCGGCGCGGGCGATGCGACGGCGCGGCTCGCAGCCGGCCATCGCCAGGGAGGCGAAGGAGCTCCGCCTGCTGGCGGGGATACGGCGAGGGCCCGCGTGGCCGTGTGCTGCGGCGCGTGGGCTGTGGCAGGTGGTCGCACGCTCAGATCCAGCGGCGCGTGAGGCGGCGGCGTCGTGCGGTGACGCGGTGGGGTGAGGCGGAGGCATGGTAGCGGCAGGCCACTGCTCCCGCGAGGCGAGGAAGCGGATCGACGGCCGATTCGGCGGCGCGAAGCGGGAAGTACGACGACGAGTCGTTATCGCCGTGCTCCGGTGCGCGGGGCCCCTCCATCCGGTGGAGGGAGGCCCTCGGTGGGTGGTGCCGCCGGCAGATCCGGTCGCCAGCGGCCAGAACCGGTGGACCTCGGGTCGCCGCGGCCTTGCAGTGGCCGGAGACGATGACTCGATGGCGATACGGCGCACGCGAGGAGGAAGACGGGGCGGCGGGCCCCGCGCGGATCCGGGCGGGTCAGGGCTGGACCTCGGCCCGTTGCGGGTTGGATCCGACCGGATCTACTTGGATCCGAGACGGGCCGGTCTTCAAGCTCGGCATGATGCGGCGGTTAGGGTTAGGGTTCCGACGAGTTCTAGATCTCGTCGGGTTAGGGTTAGGGTTCATCCTATCCCTTTTATTTTTTACTTTTTTCTGATTCCTTGCTGTGATGCATGTATGTGTGCCGGCGACTTGCAAGTCGTCGGGTTTGTGCATGTCTTGGCCGCGGCGGTGCATCGCCGGCAGTGGTGGCGGCTACCAGCCCCACCAACTGTGTGTAATGCAATGCTAGATGATCCCTAATTCTAGGTGTAGGGATGCGGTAAACTCAGTTTAGAAAAACTGAGGCCAGATGCAAGGGGATTTCGATCCATGGCTGCAACGAGCCATCGCGATCAACACTACGACTAGGTCGATCAGCGAGTTTACCTTAGGATTCAAGATGCATCAACATGTATACCATCCACTGGACTATCGCGTAGGACAGAGCCAAGGACTTAACCGCGTAGGGCGTATACATGCAGTTCTTCATGACTCCGTGTAGTCGTTCCCCGTCAACAGCTTCGCGTTGGCGCGGACGTCGATGCCGTCGAGCACAGAAATCGAGGTGGCTCGATTCCCGAGGTTGGCACGCTTCCCGAGGCGGCGCGAAACCCGAGGCGGCGAGTTTGCAACTCGCCGACTCCTCCTGGTCGTCGACTTCGGCGGCTTCTACTTGCTCCGTAGAGCGTGCTGATAACGTGTTATAATAACGCTATCGACGGGAGAGAACAACAACAAAAGTAGACAAGAGGCGAGACACAATGTAGGGTGGAGCCTTCTCTTTATTATTCTGAATAAACTTGTATCTACAATGCTTGGGGTGCTCCACTATTTATACTCGGGGTTGAGGCCCTCCTTTCCTACTAGGAGAGGAACTCTTTGGTAAATTGCCCACATATGGAGTAGGACTAGGATAGGTTCTCCTGGAACTTCCTTTCCTTCTCCAATAAGTATTATTATTATAACAAAATTAACCAAATCAGCCGAAGAAGATCCTCTTCTTCTATCTTCACAGACAACTTCCTTCGTCATGTAACATCTGGTTGAATTCTTGTCATATTAACAGGGCCGTCCCAGAAACTTTCGGAGCCCTGTGCGGAATCTTGGTTGAGACTCTAAATTTCGGTCTCGAAATAAAATAAAATTGAACTAAACCGCCGGTGTGTTGCAGTTACAAGTGTTGCGCCATGATGCACAACGAGATTGTGTGTCAACAGGGGAGCAAGATGTGCATTGCAGGAACGTTGCGTGAACAATTACTTAGAAACTTGAGTAACAAACACAAGGTGTTCATGAAGATAACTTATATACATTCGCAAAAAAAAAAAAAACTTATATCTGAATCTACACCTACGTGGCTACGTAGGATATGCTGCCATATCTTCTTTCTTCGTCTTCCTCAGGACAGTGGCGGATTTAGGATTTTAGTCGTAATGGTACAAATTTAAGCATGCCGTCTACCGAAAATTCAAGTATGTGTAAAAACAAAAGTTGTACATCATTTTTTCATTTGTTTTTCTCTCTCCTAATCATTTAGGCTTAAAAGATGCATATGTGATTAAGTTTTCTATGTATATAACATAGTATATGGTATATCTAAATAATAGTTTGTAGAAATTTTGGGTGGTCGCTGTCTCCCCCCCATGCACACCCCCCCACCCCCCCCCCCCCCCCCCCCCCCCCCCCCCCCCCCCCCCCCCCCCCAACACACACACACACCCCTAAATCCGCCCCTGCCTCAAGATAAAACTCAACTTTGGTAGCTAGAATATCTTGCCTCTCCACTACAATTTAACAGGCTCTCCTCTGTCATACGTGGCTGGCAGTTGTGACACGCCTCACCATCCCTCTGCATTGCATGCTTCATGCGCCCTGAATTTCTACACATGATTGATCTTGTATTAACAACTAGATTTTTTTTCGGCAATGGGAACTTTATTCACTATCTAGCCCCTCTTAGAAAAAAATTACTCCCTAGTCCTTACGCGTTAAATACATGATACCATGGATTTGTTTCATTAATTTCACTATTATTTTTTATAAATATTAGTGAAAATATATAAATATATACAAGTTAAATTTAAAGTGCTTTTGGTGATAGATGTAATGATGCTTGTTTCATTTAGTTACTAATTATTTCAATATATAGTATTGGTCAAAATTCAAAAAAGAAGTCAACATATCATATATTTAAGAACAAAGGGAAAATATAATAACAACTAGATTTTGCTCACCATCCTGCCCATTCTCTTTCATCGACTCTGTTGTGTGGCCGGACCAACCACTTATCTACCAAGGTTGTTCAAGCTAGGTGGACTGCAATGTGGTTGATTACAGTCATACTCCCCTCATTTGGTTTCTTACGACGCTACAACAAGCTAGGCGACTAGTAATAATTTAAAAGTGCGAGAGAAAAATTCTGTCACCGTGACAGTGCGAAGAACCTCACCAGTGCGAGTTGAAGGCTTGAAGCGCGATGATCCCTCCTCCACCGGTGATGGTGTTTTCCAACAGTTCTTTGTCACTGTTGGGCCCATACATTTATCAGGGCTGGCCAATCGAGCTGTACATTTAATGAGCTATCAACGTGATAGGTGTGGCTATTATTAATTATATAAATTATAGTGGTGTAGAGCAAAGCATGGTTCTTGGATTCTCTGAGGTGGAAGCAACCCATCGGGACTCAAGTCTCAGACTTGCAATGTTATTGCATATCTACGACTACTTAGGGCATGTTTGGTTGCTTGCCTGAGCTGCATGCCTGATGAAAATGGTTGCCTGGAATCTCCCTGAGAGGATGATACGAATTTGCCTGATCAGGCACATGAAACTTTTGTTGTTTGGTTGCTGCCTGTGCCTGAGCAGAAAGCGGTAGCACCAAAGTACGTTTTGTTGCTCACAATACGTTGACTGTCGAAAGCGTTTTACTCCATCGTCTTCTCTGCTTTGCCTTCCGCCTGCACTGATGAGCATGCCGGAGATGTGCCTTGGCCGTAGAGGTGTCATGGACCACCAAAACCGAACTGGTAGGATGTAAAGAACGTGCTGATGCAATCAATTTTGCCTTATTACATAGGATCAATCTTGGATTTTATGGATTTAAGAGTAGGGTTTGGAAGGGGAAAAATATCAAGATTTGGAACACACTGAGGGCAATAGCTTGGACAGCTGCAAGGAGGCAAGACCATCAAAATGGAATCGTTGGAAGATGGAGTGGCCGGTGGAAAGATCGATTTGGTTTAATCCACAGATTCATACATCAATTTCGGGATTTTTTTTTTGAGTAAAAAAATGAGAGAGAAAGGAAGTGGCGGGACATGCAAACGACAATGGTATGGACGACGGTGACGACTAGCAGCAGAAAGCTTAACTGGCACGTATGGTGGAGGGTGGACGCCTTCCTGCGCCTCCGTGGCTGTTGGCGGCGGGCCGGCGGTGCTTTAGGAGCTCACGAGTAATTTTCATCAGGCAGGTTGGGGTCAGCAACGAGCAGCGTCAGGCATCCGAATTTTGACGTCTGAGCCTGAGTTCGATGCCTGAGTCAGGCAGCAAATCAGGGCTTCAAGCAAACACAGCCTGAACAGGCAAGTCTCCGGCAAAGCTTCAGGCCAGGCAAATGGCTCCAGGGCATCAACCAAACATGCCCTAATTCTTTTAGGGGGAGGTGACGTTTTTGTCGACAGCGAGACGCCTTTGATGACTTCCTAGAATCTTAAAGTTAGCTGACTCAGTCTTTAACAGGCCTAGACCTCAGGTAAAGTGGCGTGCGTGTGTTCATAAGAGTGAACACTCACGTGTCTGTTTCTCTTTTTTTGAAAAAATATGCATTGATGGGACGACATGTGTGATGTGTCGAGACATACCCTCCACACAGTTCGAAGGAAGTCAAAAAAAAAAAAAAAAGAAGAGCGAACCCCATCGGTGATTAGCTAAACAATGATTGCGAATTTGTGATAGCTACTCATCACATATTCTAATTTACATCTGTGAGAGCCAGGGGCTTCCCAGGACAATTTTAGCCTCCGTGTCTCTGTTTTTGCTGACACGTCGCGTAGCATTGCTTTTTCTTCCCTCTGCGTGCATTTCGTCGGCAGGCATGCGTTCTAGCTGTGTGGGTTCACTCAGCTGGGCTTTGCGGGCTCAGCCAGCACATTTTCCTGCTTATCTAACGGACGTTGGGCCTGGTTTTGTTGGCCCATCATTGCTCGATCCCCGCTCGACCACGCCCGCGTCCACACGCGCCTCCCCACCGCGCTCCCCCACGCTGCTGCGGCGTCCGCCGCGCGCCGGCGCCTGCGCGACCCTTGCTCCGTCGCACCCGCCCAGCCCCGGCGCCGCCAGTGCCGCCTCGCGCCTCCCCAGCAACGCGCCCGACCGCGCCGCCATGGCTGCGTCCCCCGTGCGCTCAGCCGCGCCCCGCATCGACCTGCCTGTTCGCCAGCCTCCTGCTCGCACCACGCCGTCGCTGTTGCTCGCAGCACGCCACCGTCGCCGTTAACTGGTTTCCTGCGGCTAGCTCCCAGCAAGCCGCCACCACTACCAGCAGCCAAGCCCAAGCCGTCAGATGGGACTCAGGTGGCACCATGGAGAGATCGAGGCCAGCGGTCGAGCTCATGAACTGGCATCTCACCGAGCGGTCGAGCTCATCGTCCTTCTACAGCCTACAGATTTGATTCAACTTGGATTGGGAGGCTAGAAGTTCGATTTGGAAGACTATTTGCTGATTTGAGCTCCATTTTGCACTGCTATGGTGGAGCGAGCAAGGTTGGCGTCCTGCTGCTGCTACTGCTGAATTTTGGTGGAGCAGCAAGAGAGGGAGAGAGAGAGGACAGCAGAGAGGAGGCGAAGAACAGAGGAAGAGGAAGAGAAACGTGTCCTGAGATCCTGTGCGCCTCTCATAGCGGTAGAATAGAGAAGAAAGAGAGAAAGATGTGTGAATGGAAAAAGTCATGCAGCAGGCGCAGCGGAGCGCGCCTTTCGTTTCTAGTACGTATTCATGCAGTATAAAAGGCGTGGGCATGTGCCAACTAGAAGGCAGGGCAGGTCTTGCCAGCTTGACATTGGAAAATTAAGGCAGCATGGAGGACTGGCTCTACTACTCCCTCTCTATCACCTTGTGCCTCGCCCTGTCTTGCTACCTTGTCTCTTCCGGCCGCCGGCCGGCCACCGGACAGCCTTCGTTCTCGCTCGGGCCAACCGGGCTATCGGTGATCGGCCCGCTCCTCTTCATCGGTTGGACAAGCTACGGCATCGAGCTCATCGTCCGCACCGCCCGGTCGTGGTACGGCCCGGTCTTCACGCTCAACCTGCTCCCGAACCCGGTGGTCTTCATCGCCGACCGCGGCGTGGCGCGGCGCGTCTTGGTGCAGGGCGGCGCGGTGTTCGCCGACAGGCCGCCGGCGAACCTCGCCACCCGGATCTTCTCCAGCGACCAGCACAACATCACGTCCGCCCGCTCTGGCGCGCGCTCCGCCGCAACCTCACCGGCAAGGTCCTCCACCTCGTACCTCCACCGCCGGTACGCGGCGGCTCGCCGGGACGTCGGCGTCGCGCTCGCCATCGGCGCAGCGTCGACCCGTGCCCGGGCCTGGTTTTCCGACCACGCGGTTCCCCGGCGAGGAGGCAGAGGGAGGGAGGTGACGCAACGGCAGTTGAAGGACAACATCACGCAGGGGAGCAACCTCACTCACCGGCAAAGAGAGAGAGGACCTCAACGACCTGCCGGCCCTCATGCTGCGGCGCGCCAAATGGGCCTCAGCTGGCGCCCCTGCCAAGCCGTGCACCAGGACCAACGCCAAGGTTGACTGGACGTTGGCCTTCGTCGGCTCGAGCGCAGGCGGAGAAAGAGCCAGGACGGCCGCAGCACCGCCACCGCTCGGAGGAGGGACCTGGATGCAGCAATTGGAGAGGGAAGGGGGACTGATACGGGTGGTGCAGGTGAACCACTGCGGGGAGATGAGGAGGGTAGCAGCTGAATTGAGCGGCATGCAGCAACAGGATTTGAGTGGTGTGAGAGAGAGAGAAATGATGTTGAGGAAGAAGAGAGCTAAGCCGAGGAGGTGAGTAGGTGACGAGAACAAGATGGGGAAGATGTGGATCATGTGTCCACGTCTGTAGCATTTGGCTGTTTTACAAAAAGTCCTCTAGCTTCTATGATCGCATTGCAAACAAATAGAAATGTGGACCAGGTGGTAAAGATGTGATTGTTTGCAAAAAGAGCCCTCATATACGTTGTATTACATGATTTTTGGACTTCATATTCTTATGTTCCAGCCCTCGACCTATATGATATCTGCATATTTTCTTTGTTCTTGCATTGGAACCCCTGATTTGATATGGCACTAGTCATGTTACTTATTGTTGGTCGTATCTACGCACCCACTTATATACCGCAAGAGCACGGTGTACAGTTGTAGTCTTTTTCCCTCAGAAGAGTATTCCAAGGTTTAATCGAACCACAGAGACCAATGGGAATTAAGCAGAGTCATCAGTAAAAGAGTTAGCCAGGCTTTCTAGTGAACGTGAGCGTGAGTTTCGGGAAAACAGGGGGTTGTGCCGATCGGCACAGGGAGTGTGCTGGTCGGCACGAAGGCTAAGTTGTCCGAAGTGTTGTCTGAACAGCCTAAGGAACCTGATTAGATCATGGGGTAAGTTAGCCAAGTCTGCTAGTCGAGATCGTAACCAAAAAGCTTAGTTAAATAGCATCATAAACGGAATTACTCAATTATTGATAACCGAAGATCGATAGGTCGAGACCCCTTTCCGACGAGCCCTGTCACGATCAGTTCGCCTTAGTCAGTCGCCTCTTCCTACTCTACACATCATCTCAAGGATCTCGCGTATGCATTAGCGGTCGTTGAGGTGCAGAGACAACATGCAATTATAGCGCATTACAAGATCCCGATACTACCTTAGCGACAATGGAGATAGTGAGAGATTGAATCTCTCACCTCTTATTGCCACCACAACTAAGATAACATCTAATACTTAGTCGTCACTAAGCGTAGGAACAAGCGCATGTAAAGACCATAAAATCCAGGCAATCAATAATCAAAACCATTCATCCACATATTCAACCATACTTTGATAATACATAGTGCAAGATACATCACCATCTAGTAGGCCTACCTTGATGGATCACCTCTTTAACACCAGCGGTTCCTGATCTAGCAACTAGAGAACATGAAGAACGGGGCAAGCCCCGGTGGCTCTAAACTTACTAGCAGTGTTGTCCCTCTGGCGGCCGATCCCCAAACCCTAGGGCTTTTACAAGTTTATATAGGGCTGTATATCAGAAAGGAAGAGGATCTCGGGAAAAGAGTCCTCGTGCCGATCGGCACAGAGGCCGTGCCGATCGGCACACCTCGTGTCCAGCTCGGTTTCCTCCATAAGTCGGTTCCAAAGTCCTAGGTAGCTTCCATGTGGGCCTTCCAATCAGTTTTCTTCGAGATCAAGTCTTGTATTGCTCTTTCAAATCTTCGAGTATCTTTTATCTCTTCGTGACGAATATCTCCCAAGATTGGTTCGGATAACTTCCTTCTAGAATCAACTGAATGGTGGGCCAGACTCGATGGCCTTGAAGTCCCCTGTGCCGGTCGGCACGTGGCTGTGCCGATCGGCACAGTGGGCCTTTTCTGCTGGTTCTCTTCTCTTTAGGTCCAAATTAGCCACAATGTCCAGAATGTCGTCCTTTTCATCTGTTTCTGCAATAAAGCTCCAGAACGACATATATACCAATATAGTGCTATTATCAAGGGTTAATGGCCTATAATGATGACATTTATGCTCTAAATAAGGCGAAGTTGGCATATAAAATGGTATGCTAGAAATCGCCAACAGCTCCCCCACACTTAAACCTTTACTCGTCCCAAGGAAAGTCAAGAATGAAAATCAACTTGCATATAGTCACATCAATCATAAAAGTATTTCAAATCTACACGAGCTGAGCATTTATGCATTGTGAGATTAAATCAATTTAATATTCAACAAACATGTTCAAAATATGGGTATCGAGCATGAAAGAGTATTTCCCCAAAGCAAATCTTGAAAAATATTCAACTTGATGCACATGACTTTTCCACTTGTGTAAATCACTAAAAAGCATTGTGAGCAAAAGAACTATCCTTCTCAAACGATCAAATGAACAACTCAACATCAGTCACTCACCTAAAATCACTCAATAGCCTAGCCTTTATCGATATTTTGAGTGTAAGGCAATATGAGTAGTTTGGTGAGGAATCTCAAGGAACATAGACATAAATCAACAACATATTGCAAAGCTAAGAAATAACTCTAATTGGTTTTACTGAGACTTGTCAAAAGGCCATTAGGAATTGAATTTTGAGAAAGAAACTCACACCTTTAGAATAGTGGACATATACAATACAAAGAATTGTGTACATGGTTGAAAAAAGAAATTCTTGGCTACTATTCGATGATAAGAATTCAAGGGAATTCACTCTTCCCGCCACACTCAAATTTTTGCTAGTCCCGAGCAAAACAACGCAAGGTACAGATTTTATTTTCTCTTCTTCTTCTTTTTTTTTTCTTTTTTCTTTTTTTTCTGCGTGCCGGTCGGCACACCTGTGTGCCGGTCGGCACATTGTCTGTACCTGCCAATTTCGCTCTGGATTTTTCATTTGAACTACTGTGGCAAATGTGTAGCCAAGAATACAGTAGGATGTGGTCAAGGATTGATATTCGAATCAAGGAATTTGGTTCTCAAGTATCGGATACTCAGCGGATTATGCATAATTCCAATGCGGTAATTTGCATAGCTCGAGTGGAAATAAGGCTAGAAATTCAACACGATACGCAAAGATATGGCCAATTTTTCAAGTCTCATACCCTAGGAATTAAATCCTAACCGAGCTCAATCATCAATCATAGTCTCTACTTAGCAAAGGCTTAATTTGAGTCGTATATATTTGGCATTGGTAGGCATAACCGAATGGTACGGAGTAATTCTAAAGCTCACAATAAGAACATTTGAATTTTATAAAGAAATAGGTACTAGGTCATGTCATCCAAATTGATCTTATTATTACACCTTGCATGGGAATTTGAACTGAACTACGCCACATATGAAGTGCTTGCCGAATACATTATAGTGAAAGTTTGAAATTTTATTTATGCTCAACATCGCTCGATTATCATTAACACTTCTCAAGATAGACATACATACTCGTATCATTTTTCAAATAAAGCATAAAGATCATCATCATATTGGATTTGAAAGCGCGGGTTACATGATGATGTATCACTCTAAACATACTACTAGCACACTTGCATAAATAAAACTAGACTACTAGCACACATGCATAAATAAAAGCACACAAACAAACTAAACACACCCGATACATGGTTTCCCAACCCGCTCACACACACATAAGTAAATAAATAAAAAGAGAATGCGAAAGGGAAAGAAAAACGTAAACCGAGAAACCGATACAAGTTGTGCCGTACACAACACACTACCCATCGAATGGAGGTGGCTGCGTGTAGTCGAAGCCGTAGTACGCCGCCTCCAGTCTTGCGAACTCATCAATCATCGCGTCGGTGTTGTTCCGCATTGCGCCCGCCAAGTTGTCGATGCGTTCAACGTATTGAACGTTGTTATCGATGTATCGATGCATAGGGGCAAAGTTCGCCCCCGGAGGACCTGCAGGAGCATAGTAGGGTGCCACCTGGAAGTGCTGAGGGTAGACAGGGGGCATACCGAAGTACCTGGTGTCGGTGCCGGTCGGCACCGGGGCTGTGCCGACCGGCACGAAGCCCGTGCCGATCGGCACGGGTGCCTGCTGCGCCGGTTGGCTGGGCGCGGCTGCTGCCGCGTCCCAGCTATCCCAGTCCGCCGCTGCGCTCGCTGAAGACTGCCCGACGACCTCTTTCCTTCTTCGCTTGGTCTTCGTCACCTTGTGTCGCTCGCGGAGGTCGGCCTCGAGCCAATTCCCTCGTCGATCTTGTTCGGGAGGAAGAGGGCGAGCTCGGGGCAGGGAAGTTTGATGCCAGTGCCGCATACGTAGTAGCCGAGCTTGGCGCTTCCCGTGATGGTCTTCCCGCGCACCATGGACTCGTCGATGAGCGCCGGCCTCATCCAACAATCTTCCTTCATCATGAGGTTGCCTTCGGTGACCTGGAAGATGATTGTTTGGAGGTAGCCTCCAAAAGCTAGTCTCGCCTTAGGGTTGGCCCTTTGGCTAAACCAACTCCCCACCATCATCATGATGGGATTGCACTTGCACGGACTCGCAATGGCGTTGTAGAGCCAATGCAAGTCCGGGTCGGAGACGTTGGTGGTGTCGAGGCGGCCGGTGGTGCGTGCGGCCATCCACCGGTGAAGAATTTGGATCGTGGGGTTCTTGATGTGCCCCCTCTTGCGCTCGTCTGCGTCGGCGATGCGGCGCCAAAATGTGTCGAGCATCTCCGTAGTCGCCGCGCCGTACACGTGGGCCTCCCTATCAAAACCGAGAGCATCGGAGATGTCCTCGATCGTGATGGAGTAAGGCTCGTCCCGCACACGGAACTTGATCTTGTCGTTTCCTTGCTCGTCCACCTCGCGGCTCATGGTGGAGATGAACTCGGTGATGAGCTCGATGTCGAAGCTGCTCACTTGATCGTGGAGGGTCCCCCACCCAAGGTTGAGGAGGCATTGTTGGAGGTCCGGCCATACCCCGACCTTGGTGAGGAACTCCTCATCCATGTCGATGTTGGAGACGATGCGGCCGCGGATGTTGGTGTAGTAGAACTCCTCCTCAAAACTTGTGAGGGTGAACCCCTCCCGAACCGTGCGCGGTACATATGCCGGCTCGCTCGACTCGGCCTCCATTGACGGTCCGCCCGCCGCGACGGCGGCGGCGGCGGCGGCGGTCGCGCTCCTTGTGCGCGGCCTCGGTCCTCGAGGGATGCTGATGTCGCGGTGGGCGATGTAGAAGTCATCCCGCCCTCGTGGCGGTGTCATCTCGACAGAGAGCTCGGGGCTATCATAGCCCACCGAACTTGCCCTCCGCGTCGAGATGAAGGAGCCGGAGTCGCTGCCGGAGTTGTTGTCGCCGAATTGGTGCGACCCGCCGGAGTGGTGTGATCCACCGGAGTGGCGCGATCCGCCGGAGCTGAACCCCCGGCGAATCCTCTTGCTGGCGCTCTTGAGCGTGGAACGGAACCCCTTCATTTCCTGCGAAAGTGGAAACGAATCGCGCAAATAGAGGAAGTGGAGGAGTGGAGAGAGTTACCAGGAAGTTGCGGCGAAAAATGGAGGAGGTATTGCCCCCCTCTTATAGCTCTCCATGGCGTCCAAGAGAAGGAACCCGCGCCGGTTCAAATTCCACGCGCGCGTCGGTCGGCACAGTGCCGTGCCGACCGGCACATTTCAAAATTTCGCGGATTCCGTCGTACCTCGGCGGCCACGCCTTCTTGTCCTCTTCCCCATGCCTTGTACAGTGTCGCATGTCGGGGGACAGGGGTGCATCCGCAAAAGTTTGGCTTTCCCATGATGTGCCGATTGGCACGGTGACCGTGCCGGTTGGCACAGTTCAAACTTGCACTGATTCCCCCGCGCCTTGGCTTCTGCAATTTCTTTTCCTCTTCCCCGTGCTGCATACAGTGTCTCATGTCGGGAAACAGGGGAGCAAATTTGAAATTTGAATTTTCCAGGTGGTGCCGATCGGCACGTTGTCCGTGCCGGTTGGCACTTTTGCTCCATCCCAAGGCTGGGTGTGCGGTGTTCCCCCTGTGCTCGGCAGCTGCATGAGTGTCAGTGATTTTTTTTCCTTCCAGCGTGCGCAGACTTTGATGCTTCATTCGAATTCTTGGACAGCTTGCCGGTCGGCACAGGCGGTGCCGGTCGGCACAACGAAGTCCGCGCCCGATTCAAAACTTCGTTGCTTTGTGTCGCCAAAATTTCAAATTTTCTTGTGGATGTCAGACTTCCTGTAGCATCAAGATTCCTGGAGGTAGCGTTTCCATGCTGTGCCGATCGGCACGTCAGTGTGCCGGTCGGCAGCTGAGCCAAATTTCCGCCAGTGCCTCCTTCTTCTGCAAGAATCATCCAGCATATCTCTGCGACACAGAAAAATACTAAAAACACGAAAATATTCTCTGGACAATTGTTGCACTTACCTTCCCGATTTTTCCTTCCTCGAATATCCCGCTCATTTTCTTCGTTTTACCCCATATTAATTTGCATCTCCAGATCGGGGTATCTTCCAGAGCACGATTTGGCGTGCTAGCTCCTGTGCCGATCGGCACGGCGTTGTGCCGGTCGGCACCTGCCAGAATTTCCTCTTTTTGTTTCTTTTCTTCCTGCGCTGTTAGCGAACAAGCAAAATACAAAAATAAAAACTGCAGAAAGTAAACAAACAGCGCAGGTGTTCACACAAAAGTTAAAACAAACACTTGGACTAACAAATTTTATTCCGGGAGCATTATTGTGGATTACAAGCAAACAATTTAAAGGCCGGGTTGCCCTCCCGGTTAGCACTAAATTTCTAATTCACGGGTTGCCCTCCCAAAAGCACTAACACAAAAAGACTCACCCTATGACTTGCTCCCCGGATTTTGGGTTGCCTCCCAAAAAGCGCTCTTAGTTTTAAAAAGGTCGTAGAGCTTGACCTTCCCACATAAATCACTTCCTTAGCGTCGCTCTACGGGAAAAAATGTTGCGACACTACAAGGTTCTCTTGTCTCTTCTCCTTCAATGATAGGACATGTCCTTCCTCCAATTACCCTCGATTGCTTTATGGTACGGAGACTTGTATTTCTCAACCCACTTGGATACCGTACGGCCTTCTTCTCCCTTGGGGCGAAAATTGAATGTGTAGGAGGTTCCACTTATGTCCAAACTTATCTTTCCACTCCCCACATCAATGTTTGCCTTCGCTGTCCTCAAGAATGGCCGGCCCAAAATCAATGAAGTCTTTGTCCTTCTATCCATATCAAGCACAATGAAATCCATAGGAACTATATGATCACCAATTTGGACAGACACATCTTCAGCAATTCCATCGGGATAGCGAACCGATTGATCGGCCAACTCCAAACACATAGCCGTAGACTCCAATTCTGGCAAATTCAAACTTGCAAAGACATAGCGAGGCATGACACTTACACTTGCTCCAAGATCGCATAAAACCCCTTCAAAGATTTGAGCTCCAATCAAACACCGGATACTAGGAGATCCGGGGTTGGGCTTCTTTTCCGGTGTAATGTCATTAATAGCTGCAGTGCACTCCCTTGTCGTCTTCACTGCTTCTTCCGATGCTAAGGACTTCTTGCTTTGCATAATATCCTTTATGTACTTAGCATAGGTGGGCACTTGAAGAGCATCAAGGAACGGGACGTTGATATATAACTTCTTCATAATATCGACGAACCTGGAGAATTGCTCATCATGGTGTCGGATCCTTTCTATCTTGGTCAACAGCTGCGTATCCAAAAAGGTAGCAGGTCCGTGTTCCTTGTTCTCAGTTCCCATTTTCAGACCCGAGAGGTCAATTTCCTCCGCGTGCCGATCGGCACTTTCTGTGTGCTGGTCGGCACAGTCTGCTGTAGTTTGCCGATCGGCACCAGTTTCGTGCCGGTCGGCACGAGGTCGTCTTGCTCCAGCTGCAAACTTCGGATCTTCAGTTTGCTTCCCAGACCTCGTCTCGATGGATTTCTGCTGTTCTGCAGAGCGGGTATTACCAGGAAGAGCTCCTTTCTCGCCTTTTACCGACTCCGCTAATTGGGCCATTTGTTTTTCCATCATCTTCATGAATTGGAGAATTTGCTGATTAGAACTCCCCACTTCGATGACCTTATCATTGATTGTTTCAAGCACACGATCAACTTCCTTGAATTTGGCTTGGGTGTCCATGTTGACCTTCTCTTGAGCTTGAAAGAACTCTTGGCATTGAATACGAAGAGGGATCGCATTTTGCATAGACGATGATGGGGTGAAGCTACTCCTTGTTGCTGATATGGAGTCTTCCATCCTTGGCTCTTGACATAATTGAGCATCTTTACATCTTCGGGGCAATCCTTGCTCACATGACCAAGTTCTCCACATTCTTCACATGTGGATCGGGCTTCCGCTAGCTTGACGGTCTCTTCCTTGGGAATATGGTCAATCTTGTCCAATCTCCTTTGTATGGTGTCAAGCTTATCCATAAGTAATCCATCATAAGCTCTTTCTACCACACTCTTCATCTTTCTCGTGGAAGGTTGAAGGCTTCTACTTTCTCTCTCACTAACCCATGATTGACTTTGCTCTATCTTCTTGATCAAGGCTGTGGCTTGCACGGGTGTCTTGTCCAAAAACAATCATCCAGACGAAGCATCTAAGTGTTGTCGGGACAAAAGATTCAAACCCGTGTAGAACCTCTCCACTAGCTCCCATTCAGCAAGACCATTGTGCGGGCAAGCATCCTTGTAGTCATTGAATCGATTCCATGCTTCTCCAACGCTCTCATCAGCAAGTTGAGTAAATCCAAGGATCTTGTTCTTCAAAGCTTGAGTCTTGCCTGGAGGGAAGTACTTTGCCAAAAATTCTGCAGAAAGTTGATCCCAACTAATCTTGGTCGCAGTTGGTAGCCCATGGTACCACTGCTTAGGACGCCCAATAAGAGATAGAGGGAACAATCGCACCTTTGCTTTATTGTCATTCATATGTTGCAATTGAAAGGTACTGCAGATTTTATGAAAGTGTTGCAAATGCATATTAGGATCTTCAGAACCTGTGAACGGTTGTTGACCAACCAAAGACATGTAACGCTCCAACTGAAACGGTTGAGCTTGTGCAGTAAACTCAGTCTTGATAACATTGTCTAAGGCAGGCTTGAGACGATTAGCTATTGGCGTTGTGTCTCCCATGTCTTCTACTTCAGGAACTTCTTCTTCCTTGTCTTCTTCTAGAGCTGCAAACAATGCCTTCGGGCTGAGCGGCTCGCGGTTGTCTTCTATGTCTCCCACTGACTTGCTTCTCTTTTCCGCCTTACGCTTGCGAAAGAGAATCTCTGGATGATCGAGGTAATTAAAGGGTTTATTCGACTTAGCGCCGTCCATACCTGTCTGTTAAATAAAACAGGACATATGTACTGGAAAAAAAAACAGAGAAATCAAAGAAAGATAGCGATGTGCCGGTCGGCACAAAGTCGTGCCGATCGGCACAGTGGCCAATTTCTCAAATTTCAAACAATGCCTAATTCGAACAAAGGTCCCCGGCAACGGCGCCAGAAAAAGACAGCTTGTTGGTCGTATCTACGCACCCACTTATATACCGCAAGAGCACGGTGTACAGTTGTAGTCTTTTTCCCCCAGAAGAGTATTCCAAGGTTTAATCGAACCACAGAGACCAATGGGAATTAAGCAGAGTCATCAGTAAAAGAGTTAGCCAGGCTTTCTAGTGAACGTGAGCGTGAGTTTCGGGAAAACAGGGGGTTGTGCCGATCGGCACAGGGAGTGTGCCGGTCGGCACGAAGGCTAAGTTGTCCGAAGTGTTGTCTGAACAGCCTAAGGAACCTGATTAGATCATAGGGTAAGTTAGCCAAGTCTGCTAGTCGAGATCGTAACCAAAAAGCTTAGTTAAATAGCATCATAAACGGAATTACTCAATTATTGATAACCGAAGATCGATAGGTCGAGACCCCTTTCCGACGAGCCCTGTCACGATCAGTTCGCCTTAGTCAGTAGCCTCTTCCTACTCTACACATCATCTCAAGGATCTCGCGTATGCATTAGCGGTCGTTGAGGTGCAGAGACAACATGCAATTATGGCGCATTACAAGATCCCGATACTACCTTAGCCACAATGGAGATAGTGAGAGATTGAATCTCTCACCTCTTATTGCCACCACAATTAAGATAATATCTAATAGTCAGTCGTCACTAAGCGTAGGAACAAGCGCATGTAAAGACCATAAAATCCAGGCAATCAATAATCAAAACCATTCATCCACATATTCAACCATACTTTGATAATACATAGTGCAAGATACATCACCATCTAGTAGGCCTACCTTGATGGATCACCTTTTTAACCCCAGCGGTTCTTGATCTAGCAACTAGAGAACATGAAGAACGGGGCAAGCCCCGGTGGCTCTAAACTTACTAGCTGTGTTGTCCCTCCAGCGGCCGATCCCTAAACCCTAAGGCTTTTACAAGTTTATATAGGGCTGTACATTAGAAAGGAAGAGGATCTCGGGAAAAGAGTCCTCGTGCCGATCGGCACAGAGGCCGTGCCGATCGGCACACCTCGTGTCCAGGTCGGTTTCCTCCCTAAGTCGGTTCCAAAGTCCTAGGTAGCTTCCATGTGGGCCTTCCAATCAGTTTTCTTCGAGATCAAGTCTTGTATTGCTCTTTCAAATCTTCGAGTATCTTTTATCTCTTCGTGACGAATATCTCCCAAGATTGGTTCGGATAACTTCCTTCTAGAATCAACTGAATGGTGGGCCAGACTCGATGGCCTTGAAGTCCCCTGTGCCGGTCGGCACGTGGCTGTGCCGATCGGCATAGTGGGCCTTTTCTACTGGTTCTCTTCTCTTTAGGTCCAAATCAGCCACAATGTCCAAAATGTCGTCCTTTTCATCTGTTTCTGCAATAAAGCTCCAGAACGACATATATACAAATATAGTGCTATTATCAAGGGTTAATGGCCTATAATGATGACATTTATGCTCTAAATAAGGCGCAGTTGGCATATAAAATGGTATGCTAGAAATCGCCAACACTTATTTACAAAGAACATATAATAAAGCAAAAATAATTTTCTTGCTTTAACAATTTCTTTCCTATACGCGCGCACCAGACTTTCTAGTGTCATGGGCCATCAGTAGGTCTTGTGCCTGCGGCGATAGCAGCACGACCATGTCGTCGGCGTAGAAGGATACCCCTGGTGCCGGATCTGCTGCTGTGGGAACGGACGCATGAAGTCTAGCTTGGTGAAGAGAGGATTCAGAACACATCCATTACGATGACAAACATCATCCATCGGGGACAGAGGATCTCGCGGTCGGAGAGACCTCGCCTGTGTCATTGGGCCGGGCCGGGACGCCGTTGAGCAGCACTCGGGAGGACGCTGACGCAAGAAGCAGAGAAATCCAGTTGCGCCAATTCATGCCAGAAACCCAAATACAAGTACCTAGAGGCAGTGGCGGAGCCAGCGGGTAGTCCAGGTAGGCTCAGGACTACCCGGCGCTCGGTGATTTTGCACAGTCGGAGCACTGTAGGTACACTGTTTCGCTACTGTTGATACACTGTTTATTACTGTTTAGCCTACTGTTCAGCTGTTGTGCCTACCCAGACTCACTGTTTTGGCTCCGCCACTGCCTAGAGGAGGAATGCCCACGAGACGATATCAAAGGATTTGGTGATGTCCACTTTAAGAACCAGGCTTTGAATCTTGTTTCCGTGCAGGGCTTTCGCTGACGACTGAACCAACGTGAAGTTATCATGGATGCTCCTTCCTTCCACGAAAGCGCTACACTACAACAAGCTAGCTCTAGGTGACTAGTAATTTAAAAGTTTGAGAAAAACTCTTTCACTGTGACAGTGCGAGTTGAAGCGCGATGATCCGTCCACCGGTGATGGTGTCTCCAACAGTTATTTGTCACTGTTGGACCCATACATTTATCAGGGCTGGCCGAGCTGTACATGTAATGGAGCTATCGACGCGATATATAGTTGTGGCTATTAGTTAATTATATAAATCATACTCCCTCCGATCTTTTTTATATGACGCAGTACAAGTTGGAAACGTTTCTTTTTATATGACGTCGCAGTACCAAATGGAGCTAATCCAACGCGATCTTCCTTTTCTGCCCCGCTTGCTCTGCTCACCTCTGCCCATGGCGCACGACCAAGCAGCGCGATGAGCCTCTGAGGAACGCATGCCCAGTGAACGGTGATGGGGAGGGAGTCGTGCGGCAACGGTCCTGCTCTCCGCGCGCGAGGTCAGAAATTTGGAAGCCAAGTGCGCTGGGACGGCCGAGTCGGAGATGGCGTCCGCGGCGATGCCGGGTGTGGTGCTGGAGGCGGCGCTGCCGGAGGAGATAGCACAGATGGTCAGGGACGGCACAGCCGTCAAGCTCCAGCTGACGGACGCAGCGCCGCCGGGAATCTGAAGCGGAGGGTGAGGTGCTGAGATGAGATGGATTGAAGAGGAGTTCCGCCGCCGCCTCGCCTGCCTGGAATTGGTTCGCGACCAGGGGATTGAGGGCAGTTTAGTCAGATCATCACTTCCTTAATCTTGTCAAAGCTGTCGGAAGCGTCATATAAAAAAGATCGGAGGGAGTATATGCATTGGTGGGACGACATGAGTGATGTGTCCAGACCTGCCACCAGAGCCTCCACACAGTTCGAAGGAATTCCAAAGAAAGGGAAAAAAAAAAAGCAAACCCCATCGGTGACTAGCTTGCAATGATTGCTATCTTCTGTGAGCAGCAGCTATAAAAGGGCGCATGCATGCACTTGAAGCTACTCATCCCTCAACTGCTTCCACTGGAAAGCAAGCAAGCCAGCCAGCCATGGAGGACTGGCTCTACTACTCCCTCTCCACCGCTTTGTGCCTCGTTCTGTCCGTCCTCCTCTGCAGACTGCAGGGCCACGGGCAAGCCGGAAAGGTGGGCCGGGGGTCAGCCAACACGTTTACAAAACCAGGGCAAACGGCTGTTTCAGAATCCAAAAAGAAGTTCAATTTTGCAAAGTCTTAAAAAGAGGTCTCATTTCAGAATTGGCATTAGAAACAAGGCTAGTTTTGCAATTCTCTCTTTTTTTATTCTCATCAAATAGCGTGTCGTGTCATCATTTTAGTTTGAGACTTGTATGTACTATTTGATTTTTTTTTAAAAAGAATGTGCAATATATGAGCGAGCTTATCTGTCACAGTTGAAACAACGAAATAAAATAATACATTGAGAGTAGTGTAATGCAATCTGATAGCAGCATCTGCACATCCAAATTAGAGGGTACATCAGCTATCTGCATCTAGGCAACGTTGATTATACTCCCTTCATCCTTTTTTTATGACGTTTCAGACAAGGTTTATAATTTATTTCTAGTTTATTTTGATTGTCTGAAACAATAACAAAAAAAGAATGGAGAGAGTATATGAATAAGAGTGAAAATGCACTAGCGGTCCTTAAACTATTCCAGAGGTGTCATCTAGGTTCACGAACTTTCAAAACGTACATCGAGGTCCTTAAACTATCAAAACCGTTCACCCGAGGTTCGTTGGCCGGTTTTGGTTTTAGAAAAATACAATGAAGCCTCTGAGTTTCCCATTATTCTCGCACATGACCCCTGCTCTCCATCTTGGTCCTACCGCTGCTCGTCAGTGAGTGCAGCGCCCAGCGGTCATGCGTTGAACGATGGGAGCTCCGCTGACTAGGTGAAACATCGAATAAAAAATAGATTCTTAGGATGCCATTGCGCTGCTCGCGAGGCATGCCGAGAAGCTAGTCGGCACGCATGCCATCTTAGGCAGCTCGGTGCTGGTCACTCGCCTCGTGAACCTCCTCGGTGAGGAGCTGCTGACATCTCTGACAGCGGCGACAATGTGCTCGTGGATGTTACTGAGCGAGCTGCTAGGGTTGAGGGCACGTATGCGAGAAGAACGGGAAATTCAGGGGCTTTCTTGCTTTTTTCTGAAACTAAAACCGGTCGATGGACCTCGGGTGAACGGTTTTGGTAGTTTGAGGACCTAGATGTACGTTTTGAAAGTTCATAGACTTAGATGACACACCTAAAATAGTTTAAGGATCTCTGATGCATTTCACTCAATAAGTAATACTCGGAGGGCACAAGTGGCAAAGGTGGGCACGGGCTAGCGATATCTGAGCAACGCTACGATGACGGATGGCAAGGGGCTGCCGAAGCAATGCATGAGTCATAGTACACCTGAAATGCTTTGACAGTCCGCGCCATGCCTCACGCGCTACAGAAATACGTGCCGGGCGAATAGACGAGCAAGGGTGCCTTCGTTGCACCCCTCTAAAATTTTAGACCTGTCAAATCAAAGAGAATCTTACTATTTAAACATATTTTTATTAATTTAATGACAAAACCTATGTCACTACCCCCCTCTAAATCGCGAGACGAATCTAATGAGCCTAATTAATCTATATTTTGCTACAGTGATGCTACAGTAACTATCTTCTAATCACGCCTTAATTACCCTCATTAGATTTGTATCGCGAAATTCGAGCGGAGTCCTGAAATTAGTTTCGTAATTAAACTTTATTTGTAATCACAATATTCATTGGAAAAACCTTCTAAAGTTTAGACCCCATGTAACGAACACACCCCAAGTCTAACAAACCAAATCAGCAGAAGATCCTCTGCTTCTATCTTCACAGACAACTTTTTTTTTCTTTTTTGAGATGGATCTTCACAGACAACTTCCTTCTTCATATAACATCTGGTTTAATTCTTGTCATATTAAGGCCTCCACATTGGCGAGCGGTTCCGGCACAAAAATTGGCCCCACAGAAGGTAAAATGGGAGCGAAGCGTGACATGCACAGCGGCGGGAACCGAAGTCGTTGCAAGTATAGCCCTACATGACCCTACATGGCAGGAAAAAATATTCCTTATCCTCATCAACTGGTCGCTTCGCGCGAGAAAGTATTAGTTTTTTACTTTACCAGCACCGGCGCAAGTATTTGCTCCGAATCCTAGTTTTTGAGCACCGGTGGTTACGAGCATCGCATGGCACAGCGTTAGAAGCGATGCCCAAAACTGTAAAAAGGCGTTTGGGCATCGTCACCGCTCCCCGCCATGGAGGGCCTAACAGGGCCGTCCCAGAAACTTTCGGATCCCTGTGCAGAATCTTGGTTGAGGCCCTAAATTTCGGACCCAAATTAAAATAAATTTGAAAATCACTTATGTGTTGGAGTGGCAAGTGTGGCGCCATAATGCACAGCGAGATTGCGTGTCAACAGGGGATCAAGATGCGCATTGCAAGGATGTTGGATCTACACCTACGTGGCTAGGTCGAACATGCTGCCAAATTTTTCTTCGTCTTTCTCAAGATAATTCCCTATCTCGTTAACTCAACTTACCAGCTAGAATATCTTCCCTCTCCACTACAATTTAAAGAGCTCTCCTCTGTCAATTTTCATACGTGGCCGGCAGTTGTGCCACGCCTCACCATCCGTGGCAAAACTGATCTGAGGGGGGTTGGCAGGGACCGTGCATCGCATGCTTCATGCGCCCTCAATTCTACACATGAATGATCATGTTTTAACAACTATTGTGCTCGTCGATTGGAAGTTTATTCACATCTAGCCCCCATTCACTATCTAGCCCCTCTGAAAAATTACTCCCTACGTGTTAAATACTCCCTCCAGTTTTTGTTGACGTTTGACTATTTTTGAGTTTCGTTTGACCGTTCGTCTTATTCAAAATATTAGTTTAAATATGTAAAATTATAAGTTATATTTTAATTTCCTTTAACGATGAAACTAATCATAACAAAATCTATGATAATTTTTTAAATATTTTGAATAAGACGAATGGTCAAACATAACTAAAAAAAAGTCAAACGTCAACAATTTAAAACCGGAGGGAGTACATGATACTGTTGAACTTTTTTTTCCATTAGTTTGACTATTATTTTTTTATAAATATTTGTGAAAATAGATAAGTATATATATAAGTTAAGTTTAAATGCTTTTGATGATATATCTAATGATGCTTGTTTCATTTAGTTACTAATTATTTCAATATATAGCGTTGGTCAGAATTTAAAGAGAAATTCAACATGTCATATAGTATTTAATAACAAAGGGAAAATACTTAACGAGATAGGGAAATTATAATAACAACTAGATTTTGCTCACCGTCCTGCCCATTGTCTTTCATCGACTCTGTAGTCTGGATTCTGGACAAACCACTTAATTATCTGCAAGGTTGTTCAAGCTAGCTACAACATTTGGTTTCTTACAACGCTACAACAAGCTAGGTTACTAGTAATAATAATTTAAAAGTGTGAGAAAAAAATTATGTCACTGTGACAGTGCGAAGAACCTCACCAGTACGAGTTGAAGCGAGATGATCCGTCCACCGCTGATGGTGTTTTCCAACAGTTCTTAATTTGTCACTGTTGGACCCATGCATTTATCGTGGCTGGCCGAGCTGTACATGTAATGGAGCTATCAACGTGATAGCTGTGGCTATTAGTTAATTGTATAAATCATAATATGCATTGGTGGGACGACATGTGTGATGTGTCCAGACCTGCCACACAGAGAGCCTCCACACAGTTCGAAGGAATTCCAAAAAGGAAAAAAGCAAACCCCATCGGTTATTAGCTGTTGCCAATTATTGCTAAGAGACTGTGAGCAGTGCTATAAAAGGGCGCATGCATGCACTTAAGCTGCTCATCACTCAGCTGCTTCCACTGGAAAGCAAGCAAGGCAGGCGGCCATGGAGGACTGGCTCTACTACTCCCTGTCCACCGCCTTGTGCCTCGCCCTGTCCGTCCTCCTCTGCAGGCGGGCCACGAGCTCGCCGTCGCCGCCGTTCCTCCCACCTGGGCCGACCTCGCTGACGGCGTTCGGCCCGCTGCTGATGCTGGCCTGGACCAGCGTGAACATCGAGTCGGTGGTCCGCGCGGCCCGGTCGTGGTACGGCCCGGTGTTCACGCTGTGGCTCCTCCCCTCCTTCCCCGTCGTCTTCATTGCCGACCGCGCCGCCGCGCACCGCGCGCTGGTGCAGCGCGGCTCGGCCTTCGCCGACCGGCCGCCGGCCAACCTCGCCACCCGCATCTTCTCCAGCGACCAGCACAACATCACGTCGGCGGCCTACGGCCCGCTCTGGCGCGCGCTCCGCCGCAACCTCACCGGCCGGTGCCTCCACCCGGCGAGCGTCCCGCGCTACGCCGCCGCGCGCCGCCGCGCCGCGGAGGGCCTCGTCGCCGGTATCGACCGGCAGATGCGGAGCGAAGGGAAGGTCGTTATCGAGGGGCTTCTGCACGAGGCCGTGTTCCACGTGCTCACCTGCATGTGCTTCGGCCAGAATCTCGACGGCGGCGCCATCGCCGCCGTCACCGCGCTGCAACGGGAGTTCCTCAAGGCGGTGGTCGGGTTCCAGGTGTTCGGGTCGAGCCCCAAGGTGACCAGGCTCCTCTTCTGGCGCCGGTACCGGAGGATGCTGTCCATGCGGCGCCGCCAGGAGGAGGTGTTCGTCCCTCTCATACGAGCACGCCGCGACGCCGCCGCCGCCGCCGGCGAGAGCGGCTTCGCCATGGACTGCTACGTGGACTCGCTCATCGGTCTCCGGATCCCAGAGGATGATAATGGTGGCGGCAGCAGGCAGCTGACGGACGGCGAGATCGTGGCGTTGTGCACGGAGTTCCTGTCCGGACCCGTCGACTCCACGGTGAACGTGACGCAGTGGGCTATGGCGAACCTCGTCGCGCGGCCGGAGATCCAGGCGAAGCTCCGGGACGAGATACGCGACGTCGCCGGCGAGCATGGCGGCGGCGAGGGCATACTCCATCTGGAGGAGCACGTGCCGCGGATGCCGTACCTCCGGGCGGTGGTGCTGGAGTCTCTCCGTCGCCACCCGCCGGCGCGCTTCATCCTGCCGCACGCGGCGGCGGAGGTCGGCGGCGCGACGCTGGACGGGTTCACCGTGCCGAGGGAGGTGTCGGTGAACTTCACGCTGGGCGACATGGCCATGGACGCGAAGGTGTGGCCGGAGCCGACGGCGTTCCGGCCGGAGCGGTTCATGCCCGGCGGTGAGGGGGAGGACCTGGACCTCACGGGCAGCAGGGAGATCAAGATGATGCCGTTCGGCGCCGGGCGGAGGATGTGCCCCGGCATCGACGTGTCGCTGCTGCACGTCAACCTGCTCGTGGCCACCATGGTGAGCGCGTTCCGGTGGACCGAGGTACCCGGCGAGCCGGTGGACTTCACCGACACGCTCGAGCTCACCATGGTCATGAAGCGCCCACTCCAGGCCAAGGTCGTGCCATGCTGCTAGCGACGATAGCTCAATTATCGTCCATCCGTGCATGCCAAGGTGTCCCATGCATTCACATATATAATTATATATATTCACATAATACACGCACACATATACATAATCATGTAACTATATGTTGGATGTGCTTTAGTTTCTCCTTGGTTACCTCAACCAAGTTTCAGTGGAATAAACACCTCTACACCACCGATGCAACGTTGCTGCCCGGCATGCATGCGGTTCTACAAACTTGTGCATCTTTGCACTTCTTAATTTAATTACGTGTTAAAGAAATAAGACATGCATCAACTCTGAGCTACCTTTACAAAAAGTTTTACAAGGTTCCACAAAATACTGACGTGTCATAGAATTTAAAGCAAGTGCTACTGACATGTGAATGAATTTATACCAAGTGTCTCCTTGAATTACGCCAATCCTAAATCATGCAATCAATCATGTTTCGGCGTGTTGTAAAACTTCTATTATAGATATAGCACTGCTCTTGAGTTTTAGACATGTACTTTTGTTTGTGTTAGATGAGCTCAGGCAATGCCTCAATGACGCGGCGCTGCCACTGCATGCGGCTGGCTCACGGATATCTCATTCTATGACATCCTAACCCAGAGCTTAATAGGATTGATAGACTACTCATGTCAACAAGTTGCAACTTCTTTTTCGAAAGCTCATCTCGAAAGAACTTTTTTTCCGGGTTAAGCGTGCTTGGCCTGGAGCAATTTCGGGATGGGTGACCGACCGGGAAGTTCTTCCCGGGTGCGTACGAGTGAGGACAAAGTGTGCAGAAAAGACTTGTGGTGATGGCAGTCTTGAGATCCTTGAGAGCTGACAGGTGTAAGCGGGCCTGGCTCAGGAGCGGAACGTTACACATTCATTTCTCGTCGCTATATAAAATATACGGATTCTGCATGGCCCATGCATTTCCACGTCTCTCGTGTGATCCACACTATTCTGTTAGTGCTCCGCACATGTATGGTCGCCGTGAGGTCTGGCAGCGCCCCCGCCTGATGTGTTCCGGCTGAAGGCAAATACGGAGTACGTAGAAGATTGCACATTTATCGATTGATTTGTTTTTCAGCCTGTTCGGCAGGCTGATAACACTGTAGCGGCTGCTGAAGAAATAACTGCGAACATTGTAGCGACTGCTGAAGAAATAACTGGAACACTGTAGCTGCTGCAAAGAAGCTGGCTGCGAAATAGGCAGCCGAACAGGCTGTTTTTACATTATCGATTGTTGGGATCGATACTGAGAAGGCAACCTACCCCCGTAATTTATCAGCTCGGGCAACTCCGAAAAAGGAGTCCCATAATTTATCAGCTCGGGCGACCCCGAAAAAGGAGTCCCGTAATTTATCAACTTGGATGACTCTGAAAAAGAAGAAGCTTCCAACACTTAGTTCTCAATATTAAGTTTTCGGACAGCCATTGTCTGCCTTCCGATAACCCTTTGACACTCTTGCATGGTTCTCATATGCCTTGTAGGAACTCAACAGGAAAGACGAAGACGGAAACCGGGTTCCTATGTCGACTCGTCCTGAGAATATCAAGGTGTGTCAATTCGAAGCCAAGAGAATCGATATCAGGTTGGCAAGAACTCGGAACGAAGATCAAAGGCGAGCGAGTCAAAGGGTACCTGTCCAAGAGCCCACACGTCATGGACTAGGGATAGCTAGATGTTGGGTGTAAACTGAAGTTCGAACCATAATACCCCTCGGACAATTTAGTACAGTATATGCTAGGAATTTAGTAGGTAATCGTGGGTATTATGGTCCAATGTAAGTGTCCCATCATGTACCCTATAAATACCTCCTCTCTATCACGGAGGGGGGGACGGTGTTCCGTGTAATCCCGTTATGCTGCATTGAATGGAACTATTACCAGTCAACCATTATCACTTAGGGCCTGTTCGGCTGGTACACTAGCCGGCTGTTGCTGGCCAAATTATTGTAGCAGTTGCACTTCATCCAGCGCCAAACAACCAGCCAATAGGGCAGACCAGCCAACCAACCAGACCAGCGAACAGGCCCTTACTTGTTTTCGGTTACTCACTCTCTTCTGTCTGGGTCTGAAAGTATCGTACTTGATACTGAAAACCCAACAGTGGCGCCCACCGTTTGTGAAGCCGAAAAACAAACCCACGATGCCTGCAAAAAAGAAAAAGCCACTAGACCATCCTCCAGTAGAGTTGCTTCCAGGAGGGCTCAAAACAATGAAACCACAAATCCAAATCCCAAAACAAACAATCAAGCCGAAAATCAAGAAGATTCACCTTGCCAGGAAGACGAAGTAATCAATGAAGAAGAAAGGCTGCAAGCCATCGAGTTACAGAAACTGAAAGAACAAGCTCAAGTCTTAGAAGATACAAGAAGAATACTAGCTGAACAGCGCAGTAGGCAAAATCAAGCTTCTCAGCTCCAAAACGATATAAAGCAGGCCAGAGAGCGGATTGAAAATCTTCAGAGGAAAATCAATCAACTAAGTTCTTCTGGCCAGCCTCATCAAGCACCTCCTCAGCAAATATCAAGACAACACCAGTTCCAACAGATACCAGCTAATTTTCATTATGAGCAGCATTATGACCCCGAGAGAGGTCACCAAGATGTCTGGGTCGAGAACAACAATCCCGAAGCTTTAAGAGACCCTCATGTTCAGCACACCCTCGATAGCAAGTCCCCGCTCTCAAACGGCCTCCAAATGAGTAATTGGCCTTCAAATTTCAAGCTTCCATCATTGCCCAAATATGACGGTCTTTCAGATCCCAGGAAGTTTCTGATGGCTTATGAAGCAGCAATATTCTCAAGTGGAGGTAATGATATCGCCCTGGCCAAGGCTTTCATAATCTCTTTGGAAGGGGCCGCTCTCAATTGGTTCTATCAATTAGAACCCAGATCAATATATTCCTGGGAAAATCTGAAAGACAGGTTAATCTCAAACTTCAAAGGTTTCTACAAACCAATAGTGGATCAGTCCGATCTCAGTGAGATCATGCAAGAAGAAAAGGAGACACTGCAAAGTTATTACTCGAGATTTCTTAATCTCAAAGCTCAGATACCAAATGTTCCAGATGACACAGTTATTCAAGCTGCAATACGTGGCCTTCGTTCGGGCCAATGCGCTGCTCATTTCATCAGAGAGCGTCCTAAAACTCTTGAAGAGCTATATTCCACGATTGAAAAGTTTTGTGCATCTGAAATTGATCACAAAAGAAGAATTGAAAGGCAGGGGGGAAACAAATCTGGAAAGAGAGGATATCAAAATCAGAAGCAAGACTGTGAGCCAAACAAGAAGCAATACCAGCAACAAAAGTATCAAGATCAGCACAACCAAAAGCAGCCTCAGTTTGTTTATCAGATTCAAACTCAGGGGGATTCAGATGGCAGCAACGGTAGCCAACACGACCCTCAGAACAATGAAAAAAATGAATACCAGAACAATAGAGGAGGTAACTCAAACAGAGGAAGAGGAAGAGGCCGTGGTTCATCCAGCAATTCTCGGTCTCAAGAGAATAAAAAGCCCTATTGTCATTTTCACGGTCCAGAAGCTGGTCACTACACCAAGGCATGCCCCGAGTATCAGGAGCAGATGGATCGAATGAAAAACAAAGAGCAAAACAGCAACCCAAAACAGGTCAACTATACCTCAACCAATAACCACTGGCCTCATCAGCAATTCAGCCCTCCCTTCCAGCCTTTTGGCCAAATGCCAATGCATAACAGCACAATGCCACCACCATACGTTCCTTACAATTACTTCCCAAACTCTAGCTTTCAGCCTCCACCCCATGCAAACACTCCAACAAGACCCATACCACCTCCACCCCAAATACAGCCGAAACCAAGAATGGAAGAACTCCCAGCCCCACCACCTATCATGAAGATCGAAGCCCCACCTCCACCTCAAAACCAAAATCCAAACCAAAGCAATGCCTTGCCTGCTTTTGGAACCATTATGCCTATCATAGGGGGGTCAACTCTTGATTTCGAAAACAAGAGACAAAGAAGAGATTATTTCAGGCAGGTAAATAGTGTGCATGTCCACGGCCCAATCAGAAAATCAAAATGGTCTCATATAACAATCACTTTTTCTGAGGAAGATCTTAATCTGAATGTTTTTCCACATATCGATGCAATGGTAATTGAGGCAAACATTGCAAGTTGGGTGGTCACCAAGGTTTTCATAGATGATGGCAGTATGGCAGACATCCTGTTTTTGAACACCTTTGACAAAATGAAACTTAGCAGAAGTCTACTTCAACCATCTCAGAGTCCTCTATATGGGTTCAACAGTAAACCAGTAGAGTCTCTTGGAAAAGTCACATTACCAGTTTCATTTGGCGACCTCACCAACCCAAGAACAGAAGACATTACTTTCGATGTGGTTGATATGTACTACCCGTACAATGTAATCTTCGGAAGAGGCATGTTAAATGCATTTGAAGCCATTGTCCGACCCTGCTACCTAGTAATGAAAATGCCAGGCCCCAACGGAGTTATCACAATCTTCGGAAATCAAAAAGATGCTAGAGACATCGAGAAGGCATACACCCCTGGAAGGAGGAATGTCAACATTCTGAAAACCTGTGACGAAGAAGAAAAGTCCGAGAAGCAGAAAGACGATCCAGACCTTGATAATGAGAAAGTTCCGGTGAAAGAGGCGGAGGACACAAAAGAAGTGGTTCTGGACAAAAATTTACCAGATAAAAAAGTGATAATAGGTAAGAGTCTGAGCAAAGAGGAAGAACGGAAACTGAGAAAATTCCTGTTCAAAAATAGAGATGTGTTCGCTTGGACCTCTGCTGATCTCGTGGGAGTAGATCGAGCGAAGATAGAGCACATACTTGACATTGACAAGAATAAGAAACCAAAAAAGCAAAGATTGAGAAAAATGTCTGATGAGAAATCTCTCAGTTCTCAAAGCCGAAGTGCAAAGGTTACTAGATGCCAAAGTCATAAGAGAGGTGAAGTACACAACTTGGTTGGCAAACACCGTTCTAGTGAAGAAAAAATGTGGAAAGTGGGGGATGTATTGATTTCACAGATCTTAACAAAGCATGCCCCAAAGATGATTTCCCGTTGCCAAGAATTGACATAATTGTGGACTCGGCAGCAGGAAGTGAATTGCTATCAATCCTGGACTGTTTCTCAGGATATCACCAAATCTGGATGAGGAGAGAAGATGAAGAAAAAACTAGTTTCATAACACCCTTCGGCACTTTTTGTTTTGTGAGAATGCCAGAGGGACTAAAAAATGCAAGACCCACCTTATGTAGAATGACGAAGGCGGTTTTCAAGGACCAAATAAACAGAAACCTGCCAGCCTATGTGGATGATATCATTGTAAAGAGTAAAGCAAGAAATGATCACATCTCAGATCTCGCGGAAACTTTTGCAAACTTGAGATCAGCAAATTTGAAACTTAACCCTGAAAAGTGTATCTTTGGAATTGAAAAAGGAAAGGTCCTGGGCTGTATCGTTTCATCTAAAGGGATCGAGGCAAATCCCGACAAGGTTAAAGCACTTATTAATATGGCTGAGCCTCAGAACAAGAGAGACATTCAAAAACTAACTGGAAGAATTGCAGCACCGAATCGTTTCATATCAAGATCTGCTGAGAAAAGCCTCCCATTTTTCAAACTGCTAAGGGGCTCCGATAAGTTTGAATGGGGATCAGAACAAAAGCAAGCTTTCGAGGACCTGAAAGCATATCTGGCCAAAATAATAACTCTGGCAAACCCAGAGCCAAAATCGGCTCTTCTGTTATATATAGCAGCCTCACATACTGCAGTGAGTGCCGTGCTAGTTCAAGAAGTAAAAGAAGCGAGTGAAGGTAAGGAAAAGAAAGTTCAAAGACCTGTATACTTTGTCTCAGAAGCACTCTCCGGATCCAAAAAGTTGTACACCAAAATGGAGAAGATAGCATATGCAGTGATCATGGCAGCCAGAAAGCTGAGGCATTACTTTGAGGCTCACAGGATAAGAGTTCTCACTAATCAACCACTCAACGACTTGTTCCGCAACAGAGAATCTTCAAGTAGAATTGGAAAATGGGCAATTGAG
The DNA here is from genome assembly GCA_012490785.1 of Eragrostis nindensis. Lineage (NCBI taxonomy): Eukaryota > Viridiplantae > Streptophyta > Magnoliopsida > Poales > Poaceae > Eragrostis > Eragrostis nindensis. Next base: position 104,446 of record JAAXCT010001832.1, read on the forward strand.
CTTTCAGAACACGTGGTGGACTTTCAAAAAAGGAGTGCAATCAACTCTCAAGTGTTGGCCGACTTCATCGTTGATTGGACAGCACCTAACTCATATTCAGATGGGCCAATCGTAGAAGAGTATTGGGAAATCCAATGTGATGGAGCGTGGGGATGTGCTGGGGTTGGAATTGCCGCCATCCTGATACCACACTCCGGAACGAAGATAAGATATGCAGCAAGACTAGAGTTTTGCAAAGAAACAGACAAGTGCACGAACAATATAGCTGAGTACGAAGCGCTGCTTTTGGGTCTAAGGAAATTGAGAGCTCTGGGTGTTTCAAATTGCAGAGTTAAAACAGATTCCAAAGTAATATCGGGACAAGTTGAGAAAGAATATACAGCTCACGAACCTCAACTAGCCAAATATCTGGTACTGGTAAGAAGCATGGAAAAATATTTTCAGGGATTCACAGTAGAATTTTTCAAGAGAACAGAGAACAAAGAAGCTGATATGTTAGCAAAGAAAGCTTCAAGAAAAGAGCCCTTACCACGTATTCTTCGAGACAATAACTGAATCCTCCGTCAAAGTGGCCGAAAAGCCTCCGAAATTTGTACATGCAATTATGAGTGAAGACTGGAGAGCCCCAATAATGGCCTACCTCAAAGAAGTAATAGAGCCAGATGACGATGTCGAACTGAAAAGATTACAAGCTAGATCAAGAAATTATCAGATAATTGGAGAAGAACTATGGGCGTCACTACTCCACTTCTAAAATGCATCAGTTCACAAGAAGGTATCAATCTCCTACACCAAGTACACTCTGGAATATGTGGATCACATATTGGGCCGAGAGTTTTAGTGGAAAAGTTTTCAGGCAGGGTTTCTATTGGCCAACTGCAATAACAGATGCCCAAAGAGTAGTGAGAACTTGTGAAGCATGTCAGAAGATCTCAAGAAAGTCAAATGCACCAGGACAGTTATCTCAGTTGATATCACCCACGTGGCCTCTTCAGAGGTGGGGAATTGATATTGTGGGACCCCTCCCGGTAGCTCAAGGCAACTATAAATTTGCAGTAGTAGCACTGGAATACTTCACCAAATGGATAGAAATCAAGCCATTGGTGAGAATCACGGCCGCCGCCATTCAAAGATTCTTTTGGCAGAACATCATATGCCGCTTCGGTGTCCCATGCGAAATAACAGTTGATAACGGAAAACAATTCGATAATCAAGATTTCAGAAAATTTTGTCATTCAATAGGTACCAAAGTTGATTTTGCATCAGTCTATCACCCTCAATCAAATGGAGCGGTTGAAAGAGCAAATGCAATCATTTTTGGGTCAGTAAAAAAATGTCTGCTCGATCAGAAAAAGGAAAATGGGCAGAAGAGCTTCCGAGAGTGGTTTGGTCCCATAACACGACCGAATCAAGAACAACAAAGTATACTCCTTTCAAGCTGCTATTCGGAGAGGAGGCCATGATACCAAAAGAAGCCAAGATGAGAAGTCTCAGGGTTACCATGAACGATAAGACACCAGAAAGCGAAGCCCTGGATAAAGACATTCTAGAAATACATAGACTAAGAGCAGCAGAATATCTGAAAAAGTATCAACAGGAAACAAGAAACTGGAGGGACAAAAAAGTAATACCGAGATCGTTCGAAGAAGGAGATTTGGTGCTTCTCAGAGTACCAAACGCAAGTAATGCAGGAAAGTTAGAACCCAAATGGGATGGTCCTTTCGTGGTCATCAGAAGCAACAGGCCGGGAGCCTATACATTGGCAGACAGTGAAGGGCTTGAGCTTCCACACTCATGGAACGTGGACAACCTCAAGAAGTACTACACTTGAAACATTGTACTGAAAGGGACCTCCGTGGAACTATAAACGGAGTATCCCTTCCTTTTCAGGTTTAGCATAGTTTAAGCTTTTCAGTTCTTTTTCACTTCCGGTTCCATACTCTTTTCCTCACAGGGGAACCCCGCAAGGGGGTGAGGTTTTTAACGAGGCGGTAACCATTGTAATCCTCCCACAAGAAATACAAAGTGGAGTTTCCCCAAACGAAGGTGTCTACTCTAATCGAAACAACTTACACAATAAGTTTTCAATTCGACAAAGCAAAGCTAAAAATGTAGACCGCGATAACATGCCCTTTGCGGCGGCATATTTTCACTGGCCTAAACAAGCCCAAAGGGCTGGTAACCGAGAATTTAAAATTCTCGAGACCAAACCAGAGCCTTCGGTATCTCCCAAAAAGGAGAGCGAAGGTCTCAATTTCGGTCAATAGACTGAAAACAAAGCAAGCCCAAGGGGCTGGTCTAAAAACCGAGAATATAAAATTCTCGAGACCAAACCAGAGCCTTCGGCATCTCCCAAAAAGGAGAGCGAAGGTCTCAATTTCGGTCAATAGACTGAAAACAAAGCAAGCCCAAGGGGCTGGTCTAAAAACCGAGAATATAAAATTCTCGAGACCAAACCAGAGCCTTCGGCATCTCCCAAAAAGGAGAGCGAAGGTCTCAATTTCGGTCAATAGACTGAAAACAAAGCAAGCCCAAGGGCTGGTCTAAAAACCGAGAATATAAAATTCTCGAGACCAAACCAGAGCCTTCGGCATCTCCCAAAAAGGAGAGCGAAGGTCTCAATTTCGGTCAATAGACTGAAAACAAAGCAAGCCCAAGGGGCTGGTCTAAAAACCGAGAATATAAAATTCTCGAGACCAAACCAGAGCCTTCGGCATCTCCCAAAAAGGAGAGCGAAGGTCTCAATTTCGGTCAATAGACTGAAAACAAAGCAAGCCCAAGGGGCTGGTCTCAAAACCGAGAATTTAAAATTCTTGAGACCAAACCAGAGCCTTCGGCATCTCCCAAAAAGGAGAGCGAACGTGTAAGGATCGTGTGACCGAGAGGGGGGGGGGGGGGGTGAATCGGTGCACTCTAGAATCTATTTTCCAAACACTAACACCCAAGCAACTCGTAGCAAGTAGTTCTAGTAACAAGGTAAAGCACACTAAGGAGTATCCTTAACCTATATAGCTAGTGGATATAGATAACACAAACACACCACACTAGCAACCTAGCACAATATAAATAGAAAGCGGAAGACTTGAGCTAGGCAAGTCAAGGTAACAAGATAACTAGAGAACAAGACAACCAAAGATACTAGGCACACTAAATAAAGTCCTTAGAGCTACTAGATAGGCTACAACAAGCAAGCACACGAGCAAGGCAAACAAGCAAACCTAGTGGGTACCAAGGAAAACACACAAGCAAGATAAGAACACTACTCAAGTACTACAAGCAATCATATATAGAGCGATAAGTAAATGCGAGTAGTAAAGGAGAAGGGATAGAGAATGCTCATGATGTTTTCCCGTGGTCTCGGAAGGATGGCGCTTTCCGCTACTCCACATTGGGTCACTCCCGCCGGAGTCTCGACCCCGTCCCTCCGCTCGATGGCGATCCCTCCTAGAGCACACTTCACCCTCCGAGTGAAGTCGCGGGTACGTCCCGCCGGGCTCTCTCCCGAGTACTCTTTCGGAGGTAAGGCTCCGCACTTGATGCGTGCCAAAGGGCGCTCCGCTAGTGATGCTTCTTTCGCACGGGAAGCTCCAAGACTGTGTACGAACTTGTGTCGGCTTCCACAATCTCCTTGGACAGCTCAACACCGACGCCTAACCGGTCTAGGCCTTGCCATAGACCAAGAGTAACAGCTCTAGATGACTCTCTCAAGCCCACACTAGCCTAGAGATCAAAGAATGCAACTTGTTACTCTCTCAAGCACTAGGATCACTCCAAATCCTTCTCAAGTGCTTCACACTTCTTCCTCTTGGCTTCTTGGCAACACCTCCCCTCTTTCCTAGGTCCAAGAGCACCTCAAAGAGGTAAACAACCGACTATATATAGGCCACCAACCTCAAACTAGCCGTTGTCCAAAAGTGCCCAGTCTGCGTGTTGACCGTACAATAGACCGAACTGTCCGGTCTCCATTAGACCGCATTGTCCGGTCTTCACCAGACCGGCGTCCAGGGAGTGCTGCTCCTCATCTCAAAGTAGACCGTATTGTACGGTCTCTAGGATCGTACTGTCCGGTCTCCACTTCTTCTTCAGCCAACAGAAACTTCTCCTTCTCTGTTGCTCTTCGCCTGTAAGACCGTACCGTCCGGTCCCTGACCGTACCGTCCGGTCAACTGTCCGGTCTTCATTCTTCAACTTTCAGAAACTTCAGCTTCTCTGTCTGGAAAACTCAATAGAGACCGTACTGTCCGGTCCCTAGGACCGTACTGTCCGGTCTCCATTTCTTCACTTCCAGAAACTTCAGCCTTTCTGTCTGGATTTCCTCTGTAGACCGTATTGTACGGTCTCCGTGACTGTATTGTCCGGTCTCTTCTGACTTCGCAGCTTCGATCTTCTTCTTGATCTTCTTTTTCCAAACTTGAACTTCTTGGTTCCTTCAATCCTCTTCTGCCACCCTAGCCCCTGAGAGACTCACCATGCATCCAATGATCTCTATAACTAGTGTGCACTAAGAGAACCACCTCGAACCCTCTTGATAGTCCGGTTTTTCCTATGGACTCAAGCTAACATCTAACCAAGCAACACTCGCTTGGATCTAGCATGTCCTTAGCCTTGATCCATATCTTCTCCGCGACTCCATCAAGTCCGTTCTTGTGTCGATGAAGGTAACCAATCATCCTTTTCATTAAGTTCATGGTGTGTTGGCGTTCAACACCAACGGACGGAGCTTTCTTTCTATGTATATGTGACCTATAAGATCTCACAAGAGTGTTAGTCACATTCATGGTTCTCATCCTATCACCAAAACATTCATACCTTGGGGTTTCCCTAGCTCCAATGGTCATGAAGCTTACAATCTCCCCCTTTTTAGTGATGGATGACAACCATGAGAAAAATGATCGAGAAGATAAAAGATGTAATGACAAAAGCCAAGATAAAAGCGCAACTCGATCAAGACACTAAACAACAAGTATAAGATAGAGAGATAGTTACCTTGTTGATTAGGTCGAGGCACGTCATAGCTCAAAAGAAGTCACAAGTTAGAGCAAAAACTCATTTCACAAGTGAAATAAAGCACAAGGAGCTATGACAAGCGATGGTTTTACCTTCATACTTACTTTGTGGAATTCCGCTCCCCCTTGACAAATGCACCAATCTCAAGATTGTGTGAAGATCGATCATCTTGATCACTTGATCTTCATTTGCGCAAACTCCCCCTTGAGATGGCATTGCTTCTTCTTCGTCACCTCAAGATTGTGTGAAGATCGATCGTCTTGACCACTTGATCTTCTCTTGTACAAACTCCCCCTTGAGGTGACATCTTCCAACTCATCGTAAGCCCGAACTCTTCTCCCCCCGAACTCTTCTCCATCATTTGAGCCCGAACTCTTCTCCCCCTTTGGCATCTATCACTCAAAAAGAGTCTACAAAGGAAGAAAAGTTAGTGTAAATGTATGAGACGAGTGGGAAAATGAGTTACTTGATTTGGCGTGAAGCTCCCCCTTAATCCGTGAGTCTCCATCTCCCAACAATTTTCCCTACACACAATCTTCAAAAAGCATATTGTCTTGAAGTACATAGGCGTTAGTTGATGATGATGGAAATGTATGAACCCTTTGACTTTGAGCCGCGCAAGTGGATTTAACCTTGGAGCTCAAAAATCATGGTTCAATGGGCATGAAGCTCATATAGCATTGCTATGTATTCATCATAGGAGGTCATATACTCATATTGTGAATAAGCAACTCCCTCTAGATGGGTGCTCGGCGCCGAGACACTTATGCAAGATGCATGATGCTAATGCAAAGAATGATAAGTGTACAATGCATGATGCTATAAGGGTAAAACGAAGAGAAAGCTAGGAGCCAAGTTACCAACAACAAGTGTGAGCCCTTCTTGAGCTTGATCACAGTGAGCCTTTTCTTCAAAGCCTCGGGAGCCATAGTGCCACCAATCCCAAGCTTAACCCATGCTCATTGCTATCTCAACAAGGTTAGTAGCCGGTCCTACAAAAACAAGAAGAACACACAAAACAACAACAAAAACAAGCAATGTATATGTACATATATACAAATGTAAGCTCAAGGATATCAAGTGAAAGTCGGAGAGGTCGAGAACATTAAGTTCTCCCCGGAGCTTACAAAAGATCTTCTTGTCAAGTGGCTTGGTGAAAATGTCCGCCAATTTTTCATGAGTCCGAACACCAATCAATTCAATATCCTTCTTAGCCACATGATCTCGGATGAAGTGATGCTTGACTTCAATGTGCTTTGCATGGCCATGATCACCCTTGTTGAGAGCCATATTGATAGCACTTTCGCTATCACAATAGAGAGGTACTTGAGAGGTACTTGCCCATAAGATAATCCATAGTCCAAAAGGGTTTCCTTCATGTATAAGAGTTGAGCGCAACTGTAGCGTTTCCGCTTTTCACAGGATCGAGTCGGTCCGCGCTGATGAACAGACGCAACAGTACAACACATAAATAGGCACAATTTAAGTCTTAAAGTTATTACATTAGTCCGAATTAAAACACAGAGTCGCACAGCGGAAGTTTTAAAGAGTTTACAGCACGATTAGGTCCAAAAAAAGCAACGACAACTACGACAAGGAACGATACACGCTCTCACGAGAAGAAGTCCGCATTCCAAGCCCTCAGAATGCGAACACAGGAGTAGCTCACTCCTCAGTCTCCCAGTGAGCCGTCCAGCCAAAAGGAAGCTGGCCGTCCCACTGACCACCTCCACCTGTGGAGTCGGGGATGAAGGTACTACCTGCACAAAAACATAAAGAGCCAAACCCTGAGTACTAATTACTCAGCAAGACTTACCCGTCAACGTGGCTAACTACAGCCGACTCCTAGAATGCATAGGCTACAAAGGGTAGGCTGACACGAGGCATAACCCGCACTAATTACTTGGTCCTTACTTTCAAGTTTTATTTCAAATTAGTACGGAACCAATAGAACAGTGCACTTAGCTCTAGAACGGAATAAGTAACAACACATCAAACAGCAGTGTAACAATAATGATAGATATATATAGCAGTAAGGATATGTAAATACAACAGTACTATTCACCATCATCAATCAAATCACACTATGAGGTGGCGCAGTGAACAAGTGGGTGCTCATTTCCGAGAGCGGCGGCATCGATGTACATCCTGCAGGAGAAACCTGACCACACGACGCATACGTGCAAAAGCCGCATACGGCAACCTTTCGCGCTGTACACCACCGGAGCAGTACTAGATTCTACTCCTCCCGAGGAAGGGTCTCCCGCCGTGGCCGTCGTCCCAGACGCACAACCACGCAGAACGTTATCCTTCCTCTCCCAAGTACCATGATAGAAAGAGTAAAGTATCCACCAGACATCCAGGGCGACACAGGCTACATCGGTTTACTAGGCCCATAAAACACTAGCATGTGATCAGTACGTTCAAGCTTGCTCAGCGGGGCCAACAACGGACGGTCCTTAACTGACACAGACGGGGCTACCACCGTGAAGGCCCAGCCTTCTCCAACCATCCTACACAAACAATCCCCGTCCGGTCTGCAACAAACCTAAATTCTGCTAGTACAATCCAGAGTAATTCCTATCATGCGAGTGGGACCTACCACTCGGCTTCTAGCGTCCACTAGACCCTAAGCATAGCAGATTCTAACGATGTCCTAGAACCAACTACTACAAAATAGGACACAAGGTAAATAAGGAAGGTGGTCCTAATGCAGTTCTATGGTTTCACATCAACTCCTAATAAACCTAATGCACAATCAATTACTAGCCCCAATCAAGTGAGAAAGTAAAAATCTAATAGGTAGGCATGCACCGGGGCTTGCCTGGCTCAGGAGCTAAGCTAGCGGGGTCAGCGGTGGTGTCAGTCTGCTGCTCCTCCTCCTGCTGTGCCTCCTCCTCCGGCAGCTGGAAGTCCAGTGGCTCCGGAGTCGCCTCTGTCACTACATGTCATGTCAAGGAATGAATGCAAGTTAGATGCAAGTAAATATGATGCAATTAAGAAATTAATTAATGGACAGTCATTTACACTGTAAGTGCAAACGATTAACTAGTTATCTTCGTCTGAAGTATTTCCTTCATTGACTCTTGATTAAGTTAATCACTTAAATTAACTTGAGTGGATTAATTAAATTAATTAATCTAAAAAATTATTTTGTGTCAAGTGACATTTTTTTGATGAAGAGTACCACTGAAAGTGAATTATGGTAAAGTTTGGCCATTTATTGCAATACGGATTATTTATAAAAATTTAAACAATGCAGAACATGATTTAAATCATAATAAAATAATTAAACAGGATATGACAGTAGCAAAAATGTTCTGTAAGTGTGTTAACAGTAGCTTAACAGGAATACAAGAGTTTGTGATTTATGGAGCAACAGAGAATTTATCAGGATTTAAACAAGGATTAATACAATTGCGTTTTTACAGAGAAGAGATAAAATGATATATGTGATTTGACATTTTTATTGGATAGATCTATTCACAAGGAGTCCAACAAAATTGGATTTGCATTTTTCGGATTTATATTTATTTTTATATCGAGTTTACAAGTTTCTGAAATTTTCTGGGGATTAAACAAATTCGGAAAAAGAATGGAAAATAGGCGGGCCAATCAAATCCGAGCCACACGAGGGGCCACAGGACTTGGGCCACACCAAATCCGGTCGGAGCCTGGTCTCACGGCGGTGCGTCGCCGGAGACTGGTGGCGCGCTCGCCGGAGTAGCGTTCCCGGCGTCCAAACGCAACGCGGCAAGCTCGAGCGGGGGCGGTGTGAGGAGCTGAGCTCACCTCGACGACGTGGAGAGGGAGAGGGTGGTCGGAAGAGGCTCCGCGACGAGGACGCGGCAGTGGAAGATGTCCGGTGATGCCACGGGGGCGGAGCGGAGCTCGGCGGCGGCTTGGATCTGGCGGAGAAGCTTCACGGCGCCATGGTGGAGCTTGGCGCGAGCACAGTCGCCGACGAGGAAGCCGGGAAGACGAAGCTTGACGACGAGGCACCTCGACGGGAAACGACGGCAAAGGGGGAAAAATTGAATGCCGGCGAGGGGAGCTGCGAAGAAGGTTGACGAGTGAGCTGGAAAGGCGCGCAAGAGAGTGCACTACGCCATGGTGCAACGCATTTACGACAAGGCTCACCGGAGAGGGAGTATTGCTCGGCGAGGCGGCGGAGCCCACTCGGCCGAGCTTGGGGAAAAACGACCCGATTCCTACTCCTCAGCCTGGGGCATGAACAACGGTGTCCATGGCGAGCTCGAAGACGACTCGGCGCAGACCTTGACACAGCAGCCCTGCTCGGAGAAGCTTCGCCGCCGCCGCGCGACTGCGAACTCGAGCGTGGCAGCAGCGATGGCGGTGCGGCGAGTTAGGGTTAGGGTTGAGGTGGCGGGGAATGAGGGAAATGAGAGAGGGAGAGAGCGGCGAGGGAGGGGACGCGGTTTTGGAGCTGTCCCGCTGCCGGAGGCGGGCCCAGCACCGCGTGGCGGAGCCGTACGCCGGCAGCCACGCGGCGGAAAAGCGCCGAGGCTGCTCAGCGAGAGAGGAGAGACCGACAGGTGGGCCCAGAAGCATCTTCTCCATTTACCGAATTATTCGAACTCAAGTTTTCTCCAAACTTTGGCACAACAAATGAACTAGCAAAAGATCTCCAAAAATTGCAAATTTGGTACCATTGGAAAGATCTCGAAGAGATCTATCTACTGACCAACATGCACAGCCTGATTCTCAAAGGAATTCAAATGGCAGCTGGTCAAAGTTGGGCAAAACTTAAGCTTAGGTGATTTATTTGAGCATTCAAATGAATTTCAAAAATCACCAAAAATTCTCCAAAATTCTTGTTTTGGAAGGGCTATCCAAATTGAAATTTTTGGGTTCCTTCAGACATGTGGATTTGACTATTGTTTGAAATTTGAATTTCAAAATTTGAGTTTGATTTCATTTGGCTTCAGTTCAGTTCTGGAGAAAAGCAGGGACCTGGCTTCAGTGACACGGGGTGTCACAGCCCTCCCCCCTTAAAGGAATCTCGTCCTGAGATTAAAAGAGAGAAGGAGAACGAAAGAACGGCGATCAAGTGCAAAAATGGGACCAACATAAAAAAAACTCACCTCGAAGGTAGAAAACCCGGGAAATGAGAGTGTAAGGACTCTTCTGTCTCCCATGTGGCTTCAGCTTCGGAGTGGTTGCTCCATTGCACTTTGTAGAACTTGGTAGTGCTCTTGCGGGTGACACGGTCCTTCTGATCAATGATCTTGATGGGCTGCTCAGGATAAGTGAGATCTGGCTCAAGCTGCTCAACATCACTGACTTCTCTGTCTGCAGGAACCTTCAAGCATTTCTTTAGTCGCGATACATGGAACACATTGTGAACACCGGAGAGGTTGGAGGGTAACTCCAATCTATAAGCAACGGGTCCACACCGCTCAGATATCCGGAACGGTCCAACATATCAGGATGCTAGCTTCCCTCTGACACCAAACCGATATACACCCTTCATGGGAGAGACACGAAGGTATACGTGGTCACTAACTGCAAAAACCAACGGTCGGCGTGTCCTGTCAGCATAGTTCTTCTGTCGAGACTTGGCTGCTCTCAAGTTGGACTGAATGCGTCGAACGGTCTCCTCTGCTGCAGCTACTAAATCTGGTGTGGGAATGACCCTCTCGTCAGGCTCAACGGTCTCCTCAGCTGTAGCTGCTGGCTTTGGCTTGAAGACGACTCTCTCGCCAGCCTCAACCCAATTAAGGGGAGTCCGACAACGACGTCCATACAAAGCCTCAAACGGTGCCATCTTGATACTCTCCTGATAACTATTGTTGTACGAGAACTCTGCCAGTGGTAAGCTCTCATCCCAACACTTGCCATGGTGTAGCACGCAGGCACGAAGCATATCCTCAAGGATCTGATTCACCCTCTCAGTCTGCCCATCTGTTTGAGGGTGATAAGCCGCACTACGGATCAAGGTAGTGTCCAAAGAAGCATGCAACTGCTCCCAGAAACGAGAAACAAACTGAGGTCCTCGATCTGAAATGATGGTCTTGGGCACTCCGTGCAAGCAGACAATCCGTGATATATAGAGCTCAGCATATTTCTTCACCTTGAAGCATGTGTGCACGGGGATGAAATGGGCTGACTTGGTCAGTCGATTAACAATCACCCAAATAGAGTCATGCTTCTGTGATGTGAGAGGTAAGCCAACAATGAAATCCATGCTAATATCCTCCCACTTCCAAGCAGGAACACTCAAGGGCTGAAGTAACCCTGCAGGCTTCACATATTCTGCCTTAACCCTTCTGCAAGTGTCACACTCAGAAACATACTGTGCGACCTCCCGCTTCATGCGGGTCCACCAGAAGCGACTCCTCAAATCCTGGTACATCTTGTTACTGCCAGGGTGGATCGAAAACTTGGACAAGTGAGCCTCATCCAGAATCTTCTTGCGCAACTCAAAGTCCTTCGGTACCACCAACCTATTCTTGAACCAAAGAACTCCATGCTCATCTTCTCTGAAACACTTGACTCTGGTCTCTCCAAGTTTGAGTCTTCTCTTGAGATGACCCACTTTCTCATCCTTTTGCTGTGCTGCCACTACCTCATCTCGCAAGGTCGGAACGAGTGCTATATGGGCCAAAGAGCCATAAGGGTACACTCGAAGGCTGGGTTCCACCTCTGCGCAAGGAGCGGCGATAAGATTGTTGCAATAAGCCTTGCGGCTCAAAGCATCAGCAACCACATTGGCCTTCCCTGGATGATAATGAATCTCCAAGTCATAATCCTTGATCAGCTCTAGCCATCTCCGCTGACGCATATTCAGATCTGCATGAGTGAAGAGATACTAGAGGCTTCTGTGATCTGTATAGATATGCACCAAGTTCCCTAATAGATAATGCCGCCATACCTTCAAAGCAAGTACGACAGCTGCTAGCTCAAGATCATGGGTAGGATAATGCTCTTCATGTCGCTTAAGCTGTCGAGGGACATAAGCAATCACCCTTCCCTCCTGCATCAGAACACAACCAAGGCCGGTACCCGAAGCATCGCAATACACATCAAACGGCTTGGTGATATCAGGCTGAGCTAAGACTGGAGCTGTAGTGAGAAGCTTCTTCAAATTTTGGAATGCATCCTCACACTGCGGACTCCACACAAACTTCACATTCTTCTTCAGCAACTCAGTGATGGGCTTGGAGATCTTAGAGAAATTCGGAATGAACCGACGGTAGTAACCAGCCAAACCCAAGAAACTGCGAATCTGAGAGACAGAGGTAGGTGCCTTCCAATTCAGAACATCCTGCACCTTGCTCGGATCAACAGCAATGCCCTCTGCAGAGACAACATGACCAGGGAAAGGGACTTCCTTCAGCCAAAACTCACACTTGCTGAACTTGGCATACAGCTGATGGTCTCGCAGACGCTGCAATACAGTACGGAGGTGCTGCTCATGCTCCTCCTCAGTCTCTGAATGGACCAAGATGTCGCCAATGAAAACCACGACAAACTTGTCCAGCTCTGGCATGAATACCGAGTTCATCAAGTACATGAAGTAAGTAGGTGCATTGGTCAACCCAAAAGACATCACCAGATACTCATAGAGCCCATATCTGGTAGAGAAAGCAGTCTTCGGAATGTCCTCTGCACGGATCTTGATCTGATGGTACCCTGAACGAAGATCAATCTTGGAAAACACGTTGGTTCTAGCTAGCTGATCGAACAAGATATCAATGCGAGGCAACGGATACTTGTTCTTGATGGTCACAGCATTCAGGGGTCTATAATCCACACATAGCCTGAGCGCCTGATCCTTTTTCTTCACAAACAAGGCTGGACAACCCCAAGGTGAAGAGATCGGACGAATGAAACCCTTGTCCAACAGCTCCTTCAACTGCACCTTCAACTCTGCCAGCTCATTAGGGGGCATCTTGTATGGCCTCCTAGAGATAGGCGCTGTGCCTGGCTGCAACTCAATGCGGAACTCCACATCTCGATCCGGTGGCATGCCTGCAAATCATCTGGGAACACATCGGGGTACTCGCACACCACGGGTATTACATCCAGACTCTTGCCAATGGCCTGATGCACTGATGGTCTCGATGCGGTCAAGAGAGACAACTGAAGAGTGACACTGCCATGAACAGGTGAATCCAAGCGAACTGAACGAAGAGGGATATCAAGAATAGCCTTGTGGAACTTCATCCACCTCATACCCAGAATCACATCAATACCCTGCCCTTCCAGAACTATGAGATGGGCGGGAAAAGTCTTGCCAGCCAAAACAAGAGGAGCATTAGAGATAATCTGCCTGGTAAGAATACGACCTCCTGGAGTACTGATCATATAAGGAACCTCCATCGTAGATATCAGAAGACCCGAACGGCAAGTGCAAGCTAGACTGATGAAATCGTGAGTAGCACCAGAGTCGAATAAGATAACGGCGGACTGACCACACAAAAAACGTACCAGCAAGAACCTGCTCACCCTCTGGAACATCCTCAGCGGTGGTGTAGTTGACGCGCCCAGTCTTGACTGGCACGTTCCTGCCCTGCTGGCGCTGCTGGCCACCTGTCTGAGGTGGAGCCCTCGGCGCGTTGTTCTGCCTCGGTGGAGCACGGCAGTCACGCGCGAAGTGCCCAACCTGTCCGCAGTTGAAGCACGGAAAACCTCGGCCTGCCTGCTGCTGAGGTCGTGCTGCCTGCTGCTGCTGCTGCGGACGCTGCTGCTGCTGTGGACGCTGCTGCTGCTGGCGCTGGGGTGGTGCAAGGTACCTCTGCCCGTTAGGCGCCGTGTACACAAGGCGGGGCCTAACAGGAGCACTGCCAGACGGTGCAGCCACTGCCTTCCTCTTCCTCTTCTCATCCTGGTGGGCCTTGATGGCATCCTCCACCACGATGGCAGCACTGACAAGCTCGTCGAAAGTACCACCGGCGTTCAGAACAAGCCAGGACTGGAGCTTGGTAGACAAGCCTCTCAGGAAACAAGCCTTCCTCTTGGCGGGAGTGTCCACCATGTCTGGAGCGTACTGAGCCAAGTGGTTGAACACCTGGGCATACTCGAAGACGTTCTTGCCTCCCTGCTTGAGGTCCTGGAACTCCCTGTGCTTCCTCTGCATGAGACCTGCTGGTATGTGGAACGACCGGAAAGCCTCACGGAACTGTGCCCATGGCACCTGCTGACCGGCCGGGAAAGTGGCGAGGTAGGTGGACCACCATACCCCGGCCGACCCCTGAAGCTGCTGGGCCGCGAACAGCGTCTTCTGCGCATCCGTGCACACGGGAAGGAGCCCAAACTTGGACTCGATGGTGCGCAGCCAGTTGTCCGCCTCCATTGGATCCGTAGACCCCGAGAAGACAGGCGGGTGGGTGGCCAGGAAATCTGCATAGGTGCATCCCGGCTGCTGACCACCACGGCCGCGATTGCCACACTGCTGGGTGATAAACTGGGCGATCGTCCTCAGCAAGTCCGTCTGGTTGGCCATCACCTCCGCCAAGTTGTGCTGTGGCGGCGGTGGACGACGCGGCGGCATTCTGCCAAGTAAACAGCACCATTAGCTTATTGCATCAAAAGATGAACATGGCAGAATAAACTAAGCAGCAACAGTATTTAAAAACATGGCAGCGGAAACATCACATAAAAGATCCATTCATAGCATTGAACAAGTCTTAAGGAACATCCATACATCATCCAAAGCACCATCCATATATAGCTACAAAAGCACATATCGTCCAAAAGTTACAACCACCTTCTCCAACACGTACGGCGTTCCTAGACAATGCTAGCTAAGGATCTATCCTAACATTAGCAGCGGTGCTCACGGGTTCCCACGGTGGAAACTGGTACCGCCGTACCTCACGGCGTCCGTTGCCAATGCGTAACAGCCTCTCCTGGATCGCGGGCCAGTCCTCCGGTGCAGCGATAATGACTACTGGCGCATCGCGAACCAAGTCTGCCAGCGGGTCACGGTTGACCGGCTGGTCTACCTCCAAACTCATCCCAGACACTGCATCGCCCTCGCCTGGGGGTGGGGGTGCTGCTGCGGCAATCTGCTCATTGAGACCCACAATCTGGTGCTGAGCAATCTCAAGCTGTTCCTGAATCCCATTGATGTGAGCCACCATGGCTGTCATCTTCTGGAACATGGTCGCTATCTCATTGTTACGCTCAATGAGCTCAGTCTCACGCTGGGCGAGCAAACTGGCGCTCTGCTCAGCCTGGGCGGCGGACTCTGCAAAGGACTGCTGCAACTGGGCAATCTCAGCATCACGGGCATCCACAATCTCTGCCAGGCGGTCCACGCGCTGCTGCACCTTGTGCTCCGCGCGATCAGATGCACGGATCACAGCGCACAAAGCTGACAGCGCCGAAACTAAGAACGGGTACTGCTCCTGGATAACCTGCGGGCTGGCTCTGGCGGCTGCCTCCACACGAGCCAAGTAACGCGGGTTGTACGGCGCTGACGGTGGAAAGAGAGCCTCTGGGGTGCCCTCCAACTCCTCAATGAACCTGTTGCAGAAGTTGGACATCGCCTTCATAGCAAGGCGGATCAGGGTGTCATCGAAGTCCTCTCCGATTTCCTGCAGCTTGTACTTCCTCCACTTTCCTCGAGGGTGTGCGGTCACATCCACCCACATGCTGCAGTAGGGGAGACCATCTCGCGTGGTGACCTTCCCGCGATAATGCGGAGGATCGGGGTGGCCAAAGCGCTGCAACATCTCGCAGAACAACCGAGGAAAACCGGACAGGTAGAGACCATCCGTGTGCAGCAAGCCATCCTCCCCCAGCTGGGCGTGAGGGAAGTCGTCCAACTCGTCCATCTGCGGCTGCAAAAGAAAGACGAAACGGATCAAAACGGGGTAGGATACAAGATAAAGGATGGCAGCAAACTAAAGGGAGCAATTCTGCCAAACGGCAACAGCAGACACGAAAACACAAACTGGCACTTCTGTGGGCGGCAAATGTACCCAGTCTGTGAAACAAAGTTGTAGAAAACTTCACAAGCTTTCCAATGAGTGGTCAAACGCGCGAAACGGACGAACGGAACAGCAGATATGAATTTTTGAAGTTGACTGACAGAACCAGAAATTCTTCTCGGGACAGATTTGGGTACTGGGTTAAACGACAGATTTGGGCTGAAAAAGGCATGATTCGTATTGGCAACCTGAAGAGAACTTGTAGTTCGTGTTTTAAGCTTTTCAACAAGTCCCGAGTTTGCAATTTTTGGCTCAGCGGTTTAAGAGAAATGGATTTTGGAAGTTGTTTAGTCAGTCCAAAAATTTATGTGAGCTGAAATTTGTTGATGTCTTTTAAATGCAATGCATGCATGCTCGACCTACTCGCCCTCACAAAATAAAGAGTTTGCCTAATATCACAGGCCGTAGACAGCGGTGGTAACTAATTCGCACTCGACAGACGTTTCTACACGATCTAACGCAAGTTAGTGTATCTGCAGGAAAAACACACAACGTCACCTCAAACAACCTACTCAGGTGACGTATCTGTACAGAAAGTAAATGCATGGCTCCAATCATCCTCATGAACGCGATGGTCCATGTACCAGAAATCACCACATGAACTCGATGGTTCATGTACCAGAAATATCACTGAGCCATGCATGATCCTTACCTTCTTACCTGTGCGTCAGTGCGTCGTTACAAAAAAGTAACAAACAACTCCTATTACCACCTGATTACTCTAACATCCTTATATTAGGGCTTTCGTTCCTCACTCGTAACGTGGTTAGCTTTTCGAAAATAGGCCATTTATATGGTGTACTGTCCCAACACGGCTCTGATGCCAGCTGTAGCGTTTCCGCTTTTCACAGGATCGAGTCGGTCTGCGCCGATGAACAGACGTAACAGTACAACACATAAATAGGCACAATTTAAGTCTTAAAGTTATTACATTAGTCCGAATTAAAACACTGAGTCGCACAGCGGAAGTTTTAAAGAGTTTACAGCACGATTAGGTCCAAAAGAAGCAACGACAACTACGACAAGGAACGATACACGCTCTCACGAGAAGAAGTCCGCATTCCAAGCCCTCAGAATGCGAACACAGAAGTAGCTCACTCCTCAGTCTCCCAGTGAGCCGTCCAGCCAAAAGGAAGCTGGCCGTCCCACTGACCACCTCCACCTGTGGAGTCGGGGATGAAGGTACTACCTGCACAAAAACATAAAGAGCCAAACCCTGAGTACTAATTACTCAGCAAGACTTACCCATCAACGTGGCTAACTACAGCCGACTCCTAGAATGCATAGGCTACAAAGGGTAGGCTGACACTAGGCATAACCCGCACTAATTACTTGGTCCTTACTTTCAAGTTTTATTTCAAATTAGTACGGAACCAATAGAACAGTGCACTTAGTACGGAACCAATAGAACAGTGAACAAGTGGGTGCTCGTTTCCGAGAGCGGCGGCATCGATGTACATCCTGCAGGAGAAACCTGACCACACGACGCATACGTGCAAAAGCCGCATACGGCAACCTTTCACGCTGTACACCACCGGAGCGGTACCAGATTCTACTCCTCCCGAGGAAGAGTCTCCCGCCGTGGCCGTCGTCCCAGACGCACAACCACGCAGAACGTTATCCTTCCTCTCCCAAGTACCATGATAGAAAGAGTAAAGTATCCACCAGACATCCAGGGCGACACAGGCTACATCGGTTTACTAGGCCCATAAAACACTAGCATGTGATCAGTACGTTCAAGCTTGCTCAGCGGGGCCAACAATGGACGGTCCTTAACTGACACAGACGGGGCTACCACCGTGAAGGCCCAGCCTTCTCCAACCATCCTACACAAACAATCCCCGTCCGGTCTGCAACAAACCTAAGTTCTGCTAGTACAATCCAGAGTAATTCCTATCATGCGAGTGGGACCTACCACTCGGCTTCTAACCGTCCACTAGACCCTAAGCATAGCAGATTCTAACGATGTCCTAGAACCAACTACTAAAAATAGGACACAAGGTAAATAAGGAAGGTGGTCCTAATGCAGTTCTATGGTTTCACACTCAACTCCTAATAACCTAATGCACAATCAATTACTAGCTGTTGGTCTTTTGTACGCACCCACTTATATACCGCAAGAGGACGGTGTCAGTTGTAGCACTTTTTCCCTTAGAGTATTCCAAGGTTAATTCGAACCACAGAGAACAAGCGGGACTTAAACTATTATTTAAACTACTAATTAATATGGCAAAGGTTTGTGTGGAAAGG